>VCMS01000234.1:89812-106102 GCA_022539475.1 Gracilaria domingensis | reverse complement strand
TACATGTAGCATCATTAAGATTCGACATCCCGTGTGGTATGTGGGGGTCACTGGAACATAAGATAATTGACTGGGGAAACTTATTGTCATTTTTTATGGAACTTGGTATACACGGATTTGGAGAACTGGAAGGAAAGACAATTAACGTCTGGGAAGTGAACTGTCTGGAGAACTCAGTGCGGTACAGAGTTTTGTTTTTCTATGATGGTCACTGTGAACTGGTTCGGAGTTTTGCACCTGAGAAACAGACCAGGATAGGTCAGGATGAAAGGAGAGGAAAGTGTACATTGTTCCGCGCGCGCCTTTTGTATCGGGGGGTACATTAACGAGCCGGATATCATCGCCGGGGATTCCGATTATCGCAGCCCCGGTCGAAAGCCGGACTCGGAAGTTGCTTTCAATGATGCAGGATGGTGGACGAGCGAAGTCTGATTCAGTTTTAAGTCGCACTTTCTAACATGCCCTCTACTTGTTGTAGGCAGTAAGAGATAATTGAGAGAGGCGAAGAGTTGTATTTCAACTACGGAGAGCATTACCCCTGGACTGGGCCTGACATTGGAGCAATAGATGAGTTCAGTACCGAATGAAAAGTAAATACATGCTTTGTGATGTTGCCACCTGCCCTGCAATACGCGTTGTTGTACATGTACACTGGAGCTCTTCATCTGTAACGGCGATATTTGCGACCCATTGGGCACCTCAAATTCCTAAAAAGCAGGAACTGCGGAGTCTCCCGAAATATCTGAACCATGCACCCCCCCCCCCCACCCCCTCCCCCCCCCAACAATTTCGTTTCATTACCCCGTTTATCTCCACAACATGGGTATAACGCCGAGAAAGCGAAGTAGGACGCAGTGCAACAAGAGTGGACAGAAGAAGAGAAGAGCATCGGATGATACGAATCAGGCTACAGGCACCCCACTTCCTAAACGAAAGTCGTCCTCGACGAAGGAGAGAGTCAGTCGGCGTCCTTCTACAGTACTCTCTCGCCTATCTCGCAGCGGAGTGTCTTCCCGGATTGCGCCAAGAATTTGTGGATCAGCGAACGATGTCGTGCCGTCAACTGCCGATAATGTAAATCGTGCATCTGTCTCTGCTCCTCAAGAAGATGGGGTAACTCGGCCAGCGGGTCAGGACAGGAGGGCATGACAACTGGAACTGAAGAGGTTCGTATGACACCAAAACTTCATGTCCCCGTCCGATATCGAAGACCGGAGCTATGGGGCGCGGGTTACGCCGCCCAGTGGATCTGGACAACAAGGGACAATGACGAGAAGTCGTGAGAGCCCTAGTATATTAAGATCGTCACGTCCCTCCCTGTCTTCTAGAACGGGGGCCGCTATGAATTGTATTATGCCTCGCAATGGGTCCGGACAAGGGAGAAAGACAATAAGAAATCGAGAGACAACTGAGAGACGAGTTACTTTTCGACCTTCCCCTCTTTCCAGAACGGGGGCCGTTGCAGCTCGTACAAGGCCCAATTCATCTGATATAGGATGCCATGGAGGAGGACAGACACGGGAGTTGGAGCTCGGAGCCGTGCCAAGGGTGGACACCGAACGCCTGCAGCCTCTCGTGTCTAAGGGCATGGCACATGAGGATAGTTCCGATAACGAAATAACACCGAAACCTGCGGCATTACCAGGGCCTGTCGCCGAAGAGGCTAGGGAAATACCGTAAGATATCCACACTGGTGTGAATTCAACCTCTATGAACAGACGTGATCTTTTAAATGAACTGAATTGCTTGAAAGAAAAGGTTAAGACGCTACAAGAGGACTTGATGGTTCGGGGTATTCTAGTGAAGGTCGCCGAAGAGCAGAGTACGGCTTTGAAAAAGAGGCTTGAAGAGAAGGATCTAGTCATTGAAGGGCTAAGGGGGCACTGAAACAGGAGGGAGATAGGAGTACACGTGCTGGTGAACCTGGGCAGACAGGTCGAAAGAAGCATAAAATTGAGGTGTGCGACGAGTTTCGAGGGGTTGCTCGAGCAGTGTATCACAACAAGCTGACGTGGGCAAGGAGAGAAACAAGTGAGCTATGGCTCGATGGTGAGTCGCTCACCCGAAATTGGGGAAACCGTGCCGAGAAGGTGGAAGACGCAACTGAGAGTGGGGAAGGGCTTATTGAGCCGGAGGAAGGTGGTTCATACATGGTTCCTAAAAACCCCGTGGAGCTCTTCGGCAGTTTTGGCATGTTCACACCGTCGGTAAAGGGGGTGCCAGATGCTTTGCTGAAGAAAATGGTTGAAAGCGAGTTGAAGAAGTTGAGCTGGGAAGGTATTAGAAAAGCATCTCTTACCGACACGTGTATACTGGAACTTTGTGCAGATATGTGCCTTAGGCAGAGAATGCGGCAGACCATGAGTGACTTCGTGGGCGTTCGGAAGAGAAATACGAGGGATAAACTATTTATGCTCCTGGGGTCCGATCTGATTTGGAGAAGAACAAAGCTGGTAGAAGAGAATTCTGACGAACTCACAATGCAGTTGAAGGAAGCGCAGGAGAACATACTGCGTCTTGACGAAAATGGTGTACCGAACACTTCATGGTGGAGAAAAGCCCCATTTGTTCGTCTAAAGTACTCCAATGCGAACAATGTCGAGGATATGCCGACGGAAGATCAAGACTTGTTCTTCCGAAACCGTGTCGGGGTACAAGTACTGAAGGACTTTATTGGGTATGATGTGGAAGACAAGGATACGGGCACCTTTTTATATTGGACAATACTGTTGCTCGCACGTTTGGACGCTTGGGTGTTGACGGTTGTGAGCCTTCTAAGTACGGATGTGTCAAGGCGTGGCCAGAGACAGAAACTGTTTACAAAGAAGTTTGCCCAACTGCTAACTCTGTGTTTAAAGAATGTTCTGGGGGATGTTAGGCAATGTGTCTCGAGGACCAATTCCAGCGAGTTTCATAATTTTGGAACGACAACAGAAGATTGGACTAATGTTCTTGGTAATGACATGAGAGAGGCTACATTTGGATATCGAATGCCGTCGAACGGAAGACTTTACCTCACTGTGAAAGAACAATTTTTTATTGACAGTGTGAGCCGAAGATTGGGGTCTATTAGCGATTGTTTCGTTGGTGAATGCGAGGAAGGGGATATGGAGTTCAAGGAAATGGACATGAACGATTTCGAAAGTAGCACAGGATCACAAGAAAAGGCACCACAAGGTGAACATGTAGAGGATGGAGCCCTTAATGTTTAAGGCTGTACAAGATCAACGTGCTCAGTTGGTCCTTCATCTGAATCATGATAGAATCGATTGATGTAGAATCGGTGTTGAAACCATTGAAGTGGAGGACAAAAAGGTGGAGCAAGGTAGTTTGATCGAACAACATGGACAGTTCCCTGTAGTGCAGAAACCGGAACCATCCCGTACCAAGGAGTTAACTCTACCATAGTCTCCGCTTTGGAATGACGAGGGAGCGGAAGAATGTGATTCTTTTCATCGTTTGTAGCCCACTGTAAAGATATGCATTTCAATATGTGGTCGATGTTTGTTGGGGGGGGTAAAACCTCGAAATACCGGACGAATGCACCCCTCTGGTGCCGTAAGTGCAGAATCAATGAGAGATATTCGAATCAGAGCGACTACCTGGGCAACCCAAGTCTCTGAATCTTCTCCGCTTACCAATACAGTGGAAAACTTTGGCTTTCTACTAGGACCAAATGCTGGGGAAGCGAAGAATCGTTGGATGATGGGGTATTTGGGTCGTCCCAGCTTAAGTGCCTTAGAAGACGAATCGAAGTGTTCAAGAGTCGGAACGAAACCGCCTTTCACGAGGGCCGAATTCACCAGAGTTATCCTTGTCTTTTCTGGGAAGTATGTAATAGAGTGCTCATCCAGTGTTTCTTTCACGAGACTGAGGAAAGGAGGAAGGGCCTGTTCACCAATTTGGTCAAGAATCGACCTTGTGTCCCTACTTGAGAACATCTCTCTAACAGCAGTCCATGTTTTTGACCTTGAAATACTTGAAACACAATGTTGAAGAGCTCGTAAAGTGAAAGAACGCCCTCTCGTTGCAAATCGAGGGAGCTGTGTGGAAGTTCCTGGTAAACCTGGATTACGCTGGTAAGGAGTATTGCCACGTCTGTGTTTTGCAAAGTGGAATATAGTCTGTTCGCTTTGGAAACTAAGCTAGTTTTTGGGCTATTTGGGGCGCGCGAGGGGGTGGCAGAGGCTGGCACTCAAAAAATTAAGAAATTTTGGAATATTAAATTCCATATGGCGCAGTTTAATTCTTGGGTCCCCTAGTTTTTGTAGAGGTTCTACTTCGCCGCACCACCCCATTCACTCTTTTCCGCGACCGTCTCTCAAAACTGCACTCGTGCTAGTTTGCGTTTCCATTTTCCTCTGAGTTGCGATAAAAATCACAACTCATCCCACCTCAATCATCCCAACGTTCCTTCCCATCCAAACCGCAATCACTATTTACTCATTTTTCGCCGATCCTGCGTTCGGATCCTTCCTCTCCGTCTCCCCAAAAGCTTTTCTGTAGAAGTACGGGTAGCAACCCTCCCCAATCCCATACACCCGCGTCGCCCAAAAACAGCTTCCCATTCCTCCCCATCCTTCTCTCCTTATGCGCCGCCAGATTTCGTTCGGCCGTTCGCAGTGCCATGCCCCACGTTAAAACCCAGTCAAGACCGGAGCCCCGATTGCCTCCTATGGCACCTCTTTCATCACCATCCTCTTCTCCTTACGCCTCTTCGTCAGACGGCTCTTCCGGTGCCCGAACCTACCAGCCTTCGCCTTCGGTGTCAAAAAGGACTCCTTCTGTGCTGCAAACCTTCCCATACTTCCCATCTCTGTCCTTCCTTCTACATCCGATTTCAACATCCTTTCCTCCACCAACCCTTGTCTTGTGCAGAACACTTTCACCGCCTTCTCCATCAGGTCTATCACGTTTCTAAGGACCATAAGCTTCTCTTGCAACTCATCTAGGCCTCCTGGCGCACATTATAGTACACCATACACATTTTATCTCATCTCCATCTCTTAAACGAACAAAAAACTGCGCAGGATTAATATCTTCTCAAACCACTCGGTAAACGGCCGCAACATGTCCGCGGAACGTGAAGCAAAACTTGCCAGCTTGCCATCCCAAAGTCTTACATTCTTGTCAAAACTGGCCGACGCGATATACCGCCCATCCGGACTGAACGCCCTGCATTTGACCAGCTGCTGATGGCCGGTCATGCGCGAAATGGGCTGTATGCCCTAGGTGCGTTTCCAAACGTCTTCCCACAGCATCAAAGTGAAATTATCGGACCCACTCATCATAAGTTCCCTCCCGCCCGTACTTTGCCGTTTCACCTTTTCATAGCGCTCCAACGCCTCTTCTCGCGACCACTTGACCGGCATGTATCCGTTCTGCTCGTCCAGAGATGCAAACGCACCGCACTTGAGCACGTAGTCGGTGAAAAGCGTGATGGAATTCACCCAGTGAGCATGTGCATTTATAGTCGACAAAGATAAGCCATTATCAGCATTCTAGATCTTTATACTACGATCCTGAGAAGCAGAATAGATAAAACCGTCTCCACTCCATACGGCAGTCGTGACTGCAGCTCTATGTCGCGCGAGCATCCTGACCGCGCTCATGCTAGCCACGTTCCAAATCTTCAGCGTAGCATCCTTCGAAGCAGACACCACCAAACAACATCGTTCATCCAAATGATACGGCTTCAAACCCAAATCCGTGACCCATTTGCGATGGGAAGCCAAGCTCTCACCAGTTCCTTTCTCAACGTCTCAGATCCATACCCGACCGTCCTTCGAAGCAGAATCCAATCGACTCCCCTCTGTAGAAAATGCCAACGCCAGCACTCAATCGCGATGACCGACTAAGGAAAGCTTCGGCAACTGCGCCTCCGCATTCCACAATCTGACGGTTGTATGGCCAGAACCCGTCGCTGGCAAGCGACAATCCGGCGAGAAACACGCCGTCGGCGCCATCCGACTGCATCGCGCGCCGCCCAACTCGTCGAAGAAGACCGCGCAGCACAGGACGCGGTATGAAAGACTCTCACCGACGACGCCGCCGTGCACGTGGCACGTGACGCGTGTATTCGCGCAGGCATACACAGCGGTAGCGGCCCCAGCCTGTGGCCCACTTGGCACGGAGGCGAGTCGCGACGCCTCCTCCAGCTGAATATTGGCAATGATCGCAGCTGCCGATTCAGATGCTGATCTCCGCAGTCCGCCAACATCTGCCGACGCCGCGCCGCTGTCGCGCGCCGCGTCGCACCCTCACGGTGTGCGCGCGGCCGTCCGCCATGAGGGCGACGTGCTTCCTCTCGCCGCTTCCGTCGTTTCAGACCGGCCGTTTCCACGCCGCCACGCACGCTCTCCATCGCATCGCGCTCATTCCCCGCCGCCCCGCAAGCCGCGCCTGCCTGCAGCGCGGCGCGAAGCGCGCGCTCATGCTGCCGGTGCTCGCTGACGCGTCGTGCGACGCGCAGCTCACGCTGGCGATCGTCGGCGCCGTCACGCTTTGGCTGGGCGTCTGGCAACGGGTAACAGCGCTTGGGCTGGTTTTCTCGCGCACGACGAGGAAGATCATCCAAATCAGTTGCGGGCCGGCTTTCCTTGTGTTGTGGCCGTTGTATAGCGCGACCACCGACCCGCGTCTGTGTGCCGCCTGCGTGCCGCTGTTGTTCCCCGCTGTGCCTGTAGTGTCAGGCTTTTTGTCTGCCGCCTCCGCGCGAAGCGCGTTGGCGTGCGCGTTGTCGAGAGAGGGAAGCGCGCGTGAGGCTCTACACGAACCGCTGATCTACAATGTGACGCTGCTGCTGCTCACGTTCTTTCTGTTCCGCACGCCGGCCGCAGCGGTTTGCTTCACCCAGCAAATGTACCTTGCCTCAATGGAAGGAGCCGTACTTAGCGGAAAGCTAACAGTAACTGAGATAGTTTCAAATATAGACGTGCTGGTTGAACGAAGGAAGTCAAAGTCCTTGGAAGCACCCCCAGTCAGTCCCGCTGTATACTGTGCTCGGTAAACCAACTTTTGCAAGCAGAAAAAAGCTTTACTCTTTGCCGGCCCTTTGCCCGTTGACTAGCGTTAACTTTCGAAACACTCTACGAAAGATGGAACGACCTCTGTCCTTCACGAACAGCGTAAAGCACCTGCTTCTTCGCAATCTCATAAGAACTATACTCCGGGAGTTTGAAATAATTTGTGCTAGTCATCACGGTTGCAAACACTGGTCCAGAGAGTGCCCGCTTTCCGGGGTACGTCGCACAATTGTTAGACTGGGATGCAATTTGCTCAGCCCCCCAGAGGAAGAGCTGGAGAGCCAGTAGTAAATTGGATGAAACGCTGTTGATCTTCTTCATCCAATTCTGTTAGAAGTTGTAGGAAGTACTTCACCGCAGCGCTCTCGTGGCTTAATCCATGATCACATCGCGTAGAATGAACCAAAAAGTTCATAGTCTACTTCTCATATGGCGGACCGCAGAAAAACAACTCAAGTTCAGCGCTTCGGAACACTAGAAGACTCGTGATATCAATTAGCTCACCCAAGCCTCTCAAAAGCGTTTCAGCTTGCTGATACACACCTCCAAAAAGCACATGGTATGTCACTCTTCTCACGAACTCTTCAGCATTCTGCTCATTTACTTCAATATTGCTTCCGCCTTTTACAAGTTCTATCGAATCATCACCGGGCAAAACAAATGTCAGACAAAGGGCTGGTATCGAATCGCCTTCATTGTCACCCACCATTCTTATAATTGATTGCAGCGAAACAGCGAGTTGATGGTCAACATTATCCAACAGTTTCATAGCCGATTTCTCGCTAGTGTATCTCTGCCACACCTTCTTTCGATCTATATCTCGATCGCCAATCTGTCGCGTTTGTTGCTTCCGAATCTACTTTCCAGGATGGATGACGAGCCTGATGAATCTGAACGTGAGGGCCCACAGCTGTCGAATATTACTCGACAGTATGCCGGGAGAAGTTCCGAGAAAGTGTTCTAAAACCTCATATCCAGCAAGCGACCGTCAATAACAGCCTTACCCAGAGGACGACCAATGAATTGGAACAAAGAGCAAGTCTTCGAAGCCGCAGATTTCTGGGCTTCACTAATCGTTACTGGTAGGCCTGAAGGGAGAAATCCTGTCCCAGTAGGCACTACGTAGCTTGGAGGCTCGCTCTGAACTGCGACTGTCGGTTTCGTGTTAGATTGCCTTCGAATTCTTCGTCGTGTAGAGGACTGACGAACTGGGACGTGAACATTATCTCGAATATGATGAATGAAGTGTGTTGCCGTTTCCGATTCTGCCTTCGTTTTGATTGTCTGCGAACTGCTACTTCTCCAAAGCTTCAGATCTACCATCTGAATTTCTTTCGAGGTAAGAATGTAAAACTAAAGAGTAGGTCCCAATCCTGCTCCATCCTCGTTGATGTATTCGACCTCTAGCACTGTACCATGAGGGCAATACATGTTCATCACCTTGATCGCCGATTCGACGATTCGGTCGCGATAGATTCGAACCCTTTGACGTCGAATACGCCCTTTCCTTGTTTCGCTTTCACGCTGGTGTCGAGAAGATCTGTTACTCGCAACCCCTGACATTTCATTACGCTTCTGCAACAAATGAAGCGCTTGCGAAACGCCCAGAGAAGTTGACTGAAACAGAGTTCTTTTGATATCAAACGGGATTAGAAATGACGATTCTCTCGCTACTGTGAAGCAGCACAGGGGCACAATCCCTCCACATAACGCAATAGGATCATAGAACTTTCTAGTCACCTTAGCAGTAGAAGATGCAACAGTGCTTGCGCCCACAGAAGTCGAACAAAAACTTAGTTCCTCCGATACCCAGTGCAGATGCTTCAAGACCGCAATAACCGATGCGAAAGATGGCACTAAACCAGTCGCTGATAGCTTGTAAGGTGAAAGGATAAGTTACACATGATCCAACGCCTTGAACCGTAGTTGTCCGCACAGTGCAAATTGGAGCCGCACTGCAGCAACCGCTTCTTCACCATCTCAACGTGTCCCTTCATCGCGCCTAGATGAAAAGCATTGCTATCGTAGATGTCTGCACTGTTCACGTCGGCGCCGCGCTGCAGAATTTCCTTTGTAATCTCTATGTGTCCGTCCATCGCGGTCAGATGCAACGCATTCCGAACATGGTTGGCTGCACTGTGCAAGTCGGCGCCGGGCTACAGCAGCTTCTTTACCACCTCAAAGTGTCCGTTTTGGGTGGCATAAGCAACACATTTCGACCAAAGTGTCTGCGCTGTGCACGTCAACCTTAACCACCTCCATGTGTCCGTATCGGGCGGCATGATGCGACGCATTCCGAGATCGTCTGCGCTGTGCGACACTGTGCTGCAGAAGCTCGTTCATCACCTCCAAGTATCCATACATCGCCCTGAGATGCAACGCATTCCGATCGTACTTGTCTATGCTGTACAAGTCAGCGCCACGCGACAACAGCAGCTTCTTCCACACCTCAACGTGCCCTTTCACCGCGCTCAAATGCAGTGCATTGTGACGATAGTTCTCTAGGCCATGCAGGTCCGAGCCGTGCTGCAACAGAGCCTTCACCATCTCAATCTGTCCGTATGTGGCATCATGATGCAGCACTTTCCGACCGAAGCTGTCTGCGCTGTGCAAGTCGACACCAAATTACAGCAAAACCTTCCTAATCTCTATGTTTCCATCGCTGGCAGCATGATGCAACGCATTCTTACCGTCGTGATCTGCACTGTGCACGTCCGCGCCGCGATGCAGCAGCTCCTTCACCATTTCAATGTGCCCGTTTCGGGCGACAATATGCACCGCATTCTGACCAGCATAGGTCGCAGCATCTGGTTTCAAGCCGCGCTGAAATAGATCTCTCACAACGTTCAGGTGTTCACTCGAGGTAGCAAAATGCAATACATTCCATCAGCTATCGTTGCACTCTGGACGTCAACGACGTGCTGCAGCTCGTTCACAACGCACGTGAGCCCGTTCATGGCGAAAAAATGCAATGCACTCCATCCATCTTCGGTTGCAGAGTGCGCGTCTGCGCTGGGCTGCAACAGCTTGTTCAAATTGTCTCTCTGTCCGCACCGAGCGGCAATACGCAACGCTTCGTCCTTATCTTTGGTTGATTCAGGCACTTCGGTGCCGTGCGGCTGTAGCTTGTCCACGACATCCATGGTTTCCTTCAAGGCGGTAATATGCAATGACGATACTCGTCATCCGTATGCTGTTCCTCCCGCGCTGCAACGGTTCCTTCACTGAAGAAGAGTTGATGGGCGTTTATGGGACTCCCATGCTTCCATGCTTCGGAAGCATTGAGCAGTGATTTACGCTCATGCGAGGTGGCGGCGATGACGGCTGCGGCGAAGCACGCGCGACGGACGACGGGACGACTGCGAGCGTTGAGTGGGTGCACTCGCGAGAAATTCAGGGCGGTGCGAAACAAACAACGAGCGAGTTTTTGTTCTGTACAAAGTGAGGGGGGGAAGCGAGGCGTGTAGGGTTGGTAGGAGCACAAGCCAAAGTGGTGAAACTTCCACCACTTTGCCTTGCCTGCGGAAGAAGGTTTGCTGGAGACGGGTCGTTGCAGACGCGCCTCGTCAGACATGTCATAATTTCATTCTGATGTACTGGCAGCGGACGAGGTCAAGTTGTGTTAGGGTCGCTACCGTAACACAACTTGACCACCCTGCCCGTGGGCAGATTACGTTTGGACGGTGTTGCGTGCTTTGTGTGTTTTGGGAGGTCTGTGGACGCTACCAGAATGTGGCGAAAACGTGCCGCGGGCAGGGGGGGGGGTCGGTCGTGTTAGGGTAGGTACCCTAACACGACCGGACCCCCCGCCCGCGGGCATAAAATCGCACATTTTTCAAAAAATCGGCCAAAACGTGCCCGCGGGCGGGGGGGTCCGGTCGTGTTAGGGTAGCTACCTAACACGACCGGACCCCCCACCCGCGGGCATAAAAAAGCACATTTTTTAAAAAACCAGCCAAAACGTGCCCGCGGACGGGGGGGTCCGGCTGTGTTAGGGTAGCCACCCTAACACAACCAACCCCCCCCCCCCCCCCCGCGGCCGCGGGCACATTCTGGCTACGTTTAGGCACCATGCCAAGACCTCCCAAAACACCTTCCTCGACACTTCCCGCACTCATTACGGTGTACCCGCCGCCAACACGTGAACAGTGCTGGCCACGTGGATGGGCGGGAGGTAAAAGGCTGTACAGACAACGCCGGCTGTACATAAATGAGAGTATATCTCGAGTATTATGAGCGCTTAAAAAGCACAATTCGAGAGCGCACACATTACTCGCATCAGTCTAGATCCACTAAAACCCCTGCTCGCGGACACATTTTAAAACCATTTTTCAGCCTTTCGACACCTCCCAAAACACAGTTTGATGCATTACTGACAGTCCTTTTTTTCCAAGCACAATATACATTCATCAGACAAGACTCAGCTATTTTTCGTATCCAATTGATGCTGACCTAGTAAAAAAACTGACGACCATGCGTTTGCTACAAGTTGTGTACGTACTGGCACACGACACTTTTTGCACTGCTCAATGCAGAAAGGTGACGAACTACGAAAGCGCCTCAACAGCCGCACGCACGAAAGTGGTAATGCGCCGGGATGAGCTGCAGAAAAACAGAGTAACGAGAGTTAGTAGCTACTTAAAATACTCGCCACCATTGTTTCCGGTGAATATACAAATTCTACGGATGATTTAGATGAAGTAATACCGTCTAGCATGAGCGCACCAGCTCTGGCGTTTTATGTTAATATCAGAATTTAATTGGTTCGTTACGACCGGCGGGTAAACAGCAATGAAGGCTTCAACGACCATAGAATCCCCGAATTATAGTGGTAGTGGATATCTCTGCGGAACACTAAAAAGAACTAAATGGAGTCATGATAAGCTAACTGCTACATGATCCTCACAGGTTTAGAGAACGGGGGCTGTAGCAGCTCCTATGTGCTAAATTCATTCAGTTCAAAACTCTATGGAAGGAAAACGCGAAAAGAGTCGTAGGTGAAAGCAAAACAGATGGTAGTCATGAAAACCCTTCAGCCCGGCGTGCTTGGGCTCGTAGCACATGACAATAGTTCCAATATTGAAATCGTATCGCTTCAGCTCCCATTAACAAGGCCTGTCAACAACATTACAAGAGAAGACATAAATCGACGTGTTGTAGAGATACCGTAAAATGCTGCCAATGGTGTTAGTTCTTCTTCTGTTAAGAGCCGTGATAAAACTTCAGAGTTCCAATTCCAAAGCTATGAATTGCTGCGGACCACTTTGTCGAGGAGCATTTAAAGGCTTCAATCTGCCACCTTAGAGACGAAATAGAGCTTTCACTACACCATGGGCCACGATTGAACCTATAAGTAGTCCAAGCGACGTCCGAGTACTGAGAGAAAATTGTTCTGATTGGGGCCGTGTCCTGCGCTCGCTATCAGATTTCAAAGAATTCGATCATGAAAGCAAAAACATTTCAATGTCTTTGTATGTTTTGGCATCCATCATTCGAAGGAGATCTGCCTTAATGAAGGTTCCATTCAGTAACCTGCCTTTCTTCGGCGTAAACAAATCTATATGCAAACCTCTGGCAGAAAACTTGCATTGCATGGGGGATAGATTTGCGTTTGTAAAGTTCTGGATTTGAGTACGTATCGTTCGAAATGAACGTGACGCGGATGATTCTATTGCAGTGCTTAGGGTCTCTGACTACAGTCTCTCGATTTCTGGAGTATTAATCGGTTTCAATATGCCGAGATGCAAGTTGCGTAACTGTTCAAAGAGAGTCTCCTTGTTCCGAACAGACTGCATGGAAATAACCCCTGGATGAATCTTACGGTCAAGGAGGTTTTGATGCACGACAGAATAAGAGATATGGAATTAGAACGCATGAGAGTATCCGACTTAGATCTCCTCTCCCTTGCACGACGTAAACTTCTTTCTCCTTCGCCTTTCTTTGCATATTCGAGAATAACTGAGTATGTCTTTCTGACTCTTCAAGAACTATCACTAAAAGTTTTAGTGTGGTTTTGAGAGGGTCCAGTGAATGACGTAAGAACATTACTGCATAAAGATGAGGGAGGGGATTTGCATCTACGACAAGGGCTTTGCGTTTTGGTCCCATGAAGAGTAGACAGAATGTCCTTAGCCTCAGAATATCCGCACAAAACTTGCAGAAAAAGGCACACTCGATATAGTGCGTCTTCGCCGATGAAATGAAAACCTTTTTGCATTAGATTTAGAATTTGCTACAAGATTGACGAAAAGATTCTTGAAGGATGTGCATCCTGGAATCGCGTAGAGACTTCTAGAGAGGAATGGATTGCGTCTGCTTCAAGTACAGTTTTCGCATCTGAAGTTCAGATTCGAAAACTGTACTAGTGTTGTAGGAAGTATGCCACTACTGTGAGGTCATCACGGATGCCTTACGTCGTAGCTCGTCGGAGAAGTTGAGAAATATGAGGTGAAGAGGATAGCAGTAACCGATGTTTCTTTAGAGTTGTTGAAGACTTATCGGTGATACCTCCAGAAGACCTACGAAAGATTCCCTTTAACTATTTCTTGGGAGTACCACGCTATTCTACTATCCAAGAGCCCCACTACTTCCTTAAGTTTTGAGGTGGCGTCTCTTGCGAGAGAGCCGGACATGGGTGAGATATTTTCGTGCAGTGGGTCTGAGGTATAGGGTGGAAGAATGTGTTTTCCGTTGTTAGCCAACTGGAGCTGTTTAACAAGTGTCTGAACGGGGTCTCTCGTGTAGATGGTGGCGCTGAACTTACAACCTTCTGGCGAGACAGTTCTGCGATTGAAACCGTCCTTTGAGGCGTATCGTTCGAAAATGGCGTTCTTCAGTTCTGTACAGCGCTTGGAACTTGTTATGGTCTCGTTGAATCGCTTTTGCGAGAATCGCGGGTCCCGAAGTAGCCCAATTAGCTCGTCTGCCTCACGATGACCAAGGTTAGAAGCTACTGAAGCCAGACAACCGTGAGATAATCCATATGCAAATCACCAAGGGCCTCCTCAGAAGGCACTGGGCGGGAACTGCTTCCGTGTTCTCGCTCTAATGACGGGACCCGGGAAGGAGAAACACAATGCGAAGTGTCCGGAATGGGAGGGGCGCACGGAGTGGGGTCGACGATGTCCTCGGACACCGAAGGCTCGGGAAGGCGACAAGGGCAGTGACCGTTTCGGAAGATGCGGGCGCGGGCGCGGAAAGCTTGAGACGCTTGCTTCTCCGAATGGGCCGGCTATTGTCGTCTTCCAGCGCTGCTTTCAGACGAAACGGGCAATGGTTGACATGCTGTTGAAGAGATAAGACTCCTCGGCGAGTAACGAAGGGGCACCCACGCTTCTTATGTGTACAGTAGTAGACCATGGGAAGAAGAAATGAACGAGAACGACGACAAAGACTGCAAGGGATGGTTGTAAGAAGGGAGAAGGAGGTCGAGCGACAGTCAAGATCGACGTCATGCTGAGAACGGAGAATATATTTTGAGTTTAAATACGTGCTTTCGTTCAAAAAGGAACGTAGGTACACGTCGACCTCAACACAAGGGTGTACTTCTCGTATTATCTACCACTGGTTATAAACCTGTGGTTTCGCAACGTTGTACGCTGTACACCTGTCCAGTCTCGCACAGAAAATAAATCTCTTCCCTCCGCCGCCGCCGCCGCGCCTCCGGCGTCCGACATACCGTTACCGTCGGGCGTTCTACTCCGGCGGAGTAGAACGCCATAAAGCGGACATCATCCGTATCTCATGATGTATTCCGTGCCGTCTATTCGTACGTTCTTCCATATCCTTCCACGTATCTTTGCTCTAAACTAACCAATCCTCACCACGTTTCTTCGCGCTCTGCGACATGCAACGGCAGGAAATAGTTTTCCACCCTCAACTTCTTCTATTTGTCCAAGATATAGAACGATTGAAGGGTGAAACGGGAACCCGGGTAACCCAAAGCGACGACTGTAAGTACGCGAACAATGGTTCATTTCGTTGCGCCATAGGCTCTATCTTCGCCTCTTGCGCTACTTTTCAAAAGTAGCGCAAGACGCGAGAGCTAGAGCCTACTGCGCAACAAACCAAGTTGGTTCCTTGGCGATCTTGAATTCTGAGTGTTCGGGATAGACGATTCTGGTACTTGGTTGGGACATGCTGCTCTCTCGTTTATCGCATCTTGCGGGTATGTTTGCTGATGGGCATTCTTGGTGTCCTTGCTTGTGAGTTCTCGTTCGACACCTTTCGCGTTTACGATGATGGTGGGCTGGTAACCTAACCGATCCTTTCCTTCTTCTTCTTCCTTTTGCGAGTTACTAGGTCCTCGACTTTTCTAACGCAACGTTTCTGTTTTGTTTATCAATGGTACGTTCCATCGCATTTCAAATGTATCCAACGGAGAATTGACTAGCTTATAGATAATTTCTGCTTGCGTACACAGGTACACCACAATTTCATTTCGTCTCTCAAGATCGATGTCTGACTGTTTCGGGAAGGAGATTTTGGTGCTTGGTTGGGACATAGACTGCTCTTTCGTTTATCGCTCTTGCGGTATGTTTGCTGCATGGGCATTCTTGGTGTCTTGCTTGTGAGTTCTCGCTTCGACACCTTTCGCGCTTTGCGATGATGGTGGGCTGGTAATCTAACCGATTCTTTCTTCTTCTTCTTCCTTTTGCGGGTTACTAGGTCCTCGACTTTTCTAGCTCAACGTTTCTGTTTTGTTTTATCAATGGTAGGTTCCATCGCATTTCAAATGCATCCAACGGAGAATTGACTAACTTATGGATACTTTTCGCTTGCGTATACAGGTAAATGATTTTGATGCGGACGTAGCTCACGAGTTGCAGGTGCAGGTTCCTCAAGTAGGGAACCATGCATCTGGGATGGTTCCTACATGTGGACGGAGAGGATAGAGGCCGCTTCGCGGCTCATCCTCGGAGTGCGTATTTGTTCTACCGATCACGCCGATGGTGGACGTGCAGTCTGCGGCATCCTGCCGCAGATTGCGCTACACCGCTCCATCATGGGATTGGGTACATGTAATATAGCGAAGTAGTGGTAGCAAAGCGGTCGATAGAAGAATAGAATACGAATAAAACGGTATGGTTTCATAATGGGCATCATCTGTACTAGCACTAGTTTCATGCGTTGCAGGGTATCATTCGTCCGCAGAAGGTATCGGTAATGTGCACCTTATGGAAATGAACTAGATTCGCGGAAATATGCGTTCAGGTAGCCTCGACTAAAAGAACTAGCATGGAGTGGGAAAACCACAGTATTTACT
>VCMS01000234.1:0-87522 GCA_022539475.1 Gracilaria domingensis | reverse complement strand
GGCACGGACGACAAGGACTAATTTTAGTTTATTTGCATTAATTTAGAATTAATATGTACTAGGTATGTGTAGGATATGTGGACGGGATTGGTGTAGAGCACGCATTTTTTGCGTGGTTATCAGATGAATGCGTCATCTCATATACTCCGAGGCGTATACGAGGAGCACTCGAAGAGTTATGAGTTGGACCAATTTTGGCGGTTATTTTGGAATGGTTTCCACAGTTACTGTAATAGGGTTCCATTGCTTGGCCTAATACCGCTAGGTGGGAACGCGTGTACTACACCACCGTGTGTGTGCATATGTAGGGACTAATAGGTAGTTGCAACCTGAGGTGCCTGACACTGGGGCTAGCCACGTGTACGGACACCCTGCGGGTGGTGCACCACGTGTAAAAGTTTAGTTTAGCCACTTTCAGGGTGAGCTCGACCTCGTCGTCGCGAGCACCCTTTGTAAAGTCACACCGAGCACTTCTAAGTGAACTCTTTGTCGAGTAGCGCTCTCTTGAATAGAACTCTACACGAGTGAGGCTCTGGCGCAAACCGCCTACGTGGGTTATCACTCTCGCGAATATAGCCAACGTCCTGGTTTACGTTGTGGTCCTACCCTCTCGGTACCTTTGAGGAACATCTGTCGTTGATGTCGGACCTGAGGGTCGTACCGAGGAGGTATAGGACTAGATTACGAAGTGATCCGACTCTGTATAGAGTTTTGCCGTGTTTACGGAAACCCGTGCATTACGTTGGAGGATCTCGCCCCGCTCCGGGCACAGTGCGAGGAGGCCTACCGTCGCGTGTGGGTGTTGTTTGTTGTTGTTTTCTGTTGGCTTTCCGCCTCTCGGGACTACACCTGTCGCTTGGTCGTGTTTTCATATCGTTGCGATAGCACCCATCTCTGGAGTTTCTCATCGTTTCCCTCACCACGTGGCTAGCACCTCTGTAGGTATAGCCAGTTGCCACTTCGGCCTTACAACCGAGTTACGGTGGTACAGAGGGCTCTGTCACTGGTCTGCATCTCTCACGAGAGCGGACCTTGCTGACAGTCTAGTGGGTTTCACTCTTCCGAGTTTGCCCCACAAAGTGGTCTCCCGACTTAGAACCGTTTTTAGGTCACTGTCGTGGAATTGACTTGATTGTTGACGGATCACGTTTTCTGACAACGATCAGGGACTCTTTAGAGTTTGGAGGTTGACAACTTTTTGAACGTGAACCGCTGACGTGGTGGTTTACCGAGAAGTTTATTGAGTTTCTTGTTCTTTGGAGACTCGTGTACGAGTTTAACTGGATCATCTGATCAGATTGCCTTACTGGTTTTCAGTATGCGCAACCGCCTCGAGGTTCTCGAGCTGGTTCAGCGCGGTCGTCAGCTGCGGTTCCACCCGTTGCACTGACGTCGCCGGTTATGCCTAGATGAGGCGCTACCTACTTGAGGTCGTTCCCGTCGCCCCCGGAAACGCGTTCAGTTCCGGAAGCCTACAGGAAAATGGTGGGTTCTGCTCAGCCCGGTCGTTGAGACAATGCCATGGTTAACCCTACGCTGGCTACCGTAGCGGAGTTGGCTAGGTTGGAATCCGCTTGGATACTAATCACGCTGCTCACGTGGAACTCCTACAGGATGTTACCTCGTTGAGGACGCCAGGTTGATAATGCCCAGGTGAGGGATGTCTCAGGAGACTTACGTCTTCTGAGAAGGGACGTGAATTCCATTATGGAAAATCTGGGTACCCCAGACGTCTTCGTCACGGAGTACCGGGCATTTGTCGAGGAAATGCGCACCGATATCGGTCGAATTCGTTCGCGCTTGGAAACGCTGGAGGATACAATCCGTCTGGATGAAGCTGTGGACGCACAGGTTCTCAAGGAAATCCATCTGCGGATGAAGACCATCGTTCGGTGAAGCAGAAACGTCGACACCCAAAACGAGTTCACTATGATTCGATTCATCGCGCTCTGATCGAGCGGCATGACTGAAGACAGTTCGTCAGATTCATCTGATAGTGATGACAACCGTCATAGGTCACGTTCGACACGGTCGAAAGCGACGCAGTCTACTCAGGCAGTGATGAGATCACGCGTGAAAGGACGGCGCCACTTGGACTCAAAGAGTTAAAGCGACGGACCCCGCTCTCACAAGTGATTGTCGTACCGGCTATTCTCGTTGGAGTGAAGAATGTTACTTTCGAATCGCTCCTCGCGAGGAACCGTAAGGTGAAGGCCTACACTTCGAAGGTGAATGTTACCTTGAACAAGGAGTTCTCGGGGAAGATCCTATCCTTATCTTGGATTTCCTTCCCAGGTTCGTCCAGGAGGCCGATATACCTCGGTATGAGTGAAGCACAGGCCATATGTGGCCTGCCGTACTCCTAACAGGGACTGCGGAAGATCAGTACAACTCAGTTCGAGGAACCTCGAGAGCCTCGGGAGGAGGATCACGT
Organism: Gracilaria domingensis; assembly: GCA_022539475.1. Classification (NCBI taxonomy): domain Eukaryota; phylum Rhodophyta; class Florideophyceae; order Gracilariales; family Gracilariaceae; genus Gracilaria; species Gracilaria domingensis. The sequence goes on along the minus strand of VCMS01000234.1, from coordinate 85,088 downwards.
GTTGGCCGGAAGCCGTGAACTACCTTCTCAGGTCGTACGCGACTTCCAACGCGATTTACAGCGCTACTCTTGCTGTTCGCGACACTAGACAGAGAGTGGAGAATCTGAAACGGTTTATTCAACGCGGTTGAACAAAGCGTTTCACCCGATGTGGTAATGTGTATTCCGCACAGGAGCGGTGTACCATGTTTGTTGATGGTTTGGACCCCACCATTCGGTCGTTGGTCGCTCGCCGACGCGAGGAAAAACGCCGAATGACGTACCTAGAGTTGGTTAATTACGCCCAGGCGGAAGGAGAGACGTATCGAGCCCGCAACCCGGGGCATCGCCGCTCGAAAGCGCTACTCGCGGAGAGTTCGTCACCATCGATGTCGGTTTTGCGACGTGAAACCGCTGTCGGTGATGCTGATAACGTCCCTTCATCGGAAGTAACCCCGATTCTTACGGATCTACGGACCTGCCGTCAACCTCGATTCCGAGCACGGAAGAAGACCCCGCATTGTATGCCCAAGGTGTCCGGGTGCCTGCAGCCCCGCTGCCTTACGCTAACAATTCGTCGCGTCTGAACCGTCCAGGGTGGAAGGACACAGCACCACAACGTCGAGTGGACAATCGCCCTCGCGACAAACCGGCCTCGGTCATATGTTACCAGTGCTACCTTCCAGGTCACGTATCGACGCAGTGCGTATTTCCGCCGTCGCACCGGCCGAAAATTATTGCGTATTACGACGCCCTCACGCCCGAGGAAAAGGAATCTGTTCCACGAAAGGAATATGATAAGGCCAGAGCTGAACTGGGATTACCGGTTCCGGTCTATGCTCAGCCCTCCGTTCCGGCACAGGCCCTTCGAACCAGGTTCAAGGCGAAGTACCCACGCATGGGGTTCAGTTAGGCCCCCCGAACGGAGTTCAGGCACCGAATTCGGTGAGCCCCGTTCAGAAAAACTGACTTCGGGAGTTTCCCCTACGGGAGAGGCGCCTTCCGAGCCGAAGTTGAAGGCGCCCGAGGCGTCACAGCTTCGCTCCCCAGCTGTTAGAATCCTTTCAAGGATAGCGGCTACAACTGACGTGAGCTCAGAACACCTTTCGGTTCTACGTCGTCCGTGGATACGGTCCCGTATCTCCGTATTCCGGAAAGAGTTCTTGTGATGGCCAGAGAAACTACAAGTTTATGCCGATCTTGGCTTGTCTAACCAGTTCATGGTTCGACAGTTGTCTGTGTTGGATACAGGAGCTGCACCGAACCTGATTCACCTTGAGTTGGTGCCACCCGCGCTACGGGATGAAATTCGTCATGGTCCAGGTTTGGACATCGCGGATGCCAACAATAACCCGTTGCGTACTCTCGGGTACATACCTCTCATGGTACGATTAGGAACCTGTATGGTTAAAGTGGATTTCATGGTTTGCAAAAGCATTGCCGCACCGGTGATACTCGGTTGTGACTTTTGTCATCGTTTTGTTGAAGCGATTCGACCTCGAGCTCGAGTTGTTACCATGGATGATGGTTCCGAAATACCGATTGTAAGGAAACCGCTAAAGAGAGCTACACGCAAGCGCGTCCCGCTCCCTGCTGCACAGGAAGTTCCAACCGTCGACCCGGTATCATCTAAGCTCCATGTGGCTCATGCCATCGCAATCCCTGCGCAATCCCAAGTTTGGGTCACCATAACTACTAAGCAGTCTGGCCTACGTGTGGTACAACCATTGCCATCATTGTATGATCAGAAGCAACTCGCTTTGGCGAACGGAGTAATCTCGGTGGAACCCGACAAACCATTCAGAGTTTTGGTCGCCAACTTTGGCACAACCCGACAGTGGTTAGCTAAAAACCAAATCCTTGGTACACTCTCCCACACCCTGCTGCTATCGTACCGACGAAGATACCCGTTGCGGATGTTCTCGGTATAACCGATGCTAAGGAGGGGGAGGGATCAGCGGAAACGCTTTTACCGCATCGGTTACCCGGCGAGCGAAGTTACCGAATCGCTGGCACCCACCGAGGGTAAAGCGTTGCCACCAGGAACGGAAGATACAGACCCTGTCAAGGAACTGGAACAGTTGAATTTTGATCATGTACCTGAATCTCATAGAGGTAAGCTAAGAGAAATGTTGAGGGAGTTCACACCCATGTGGGATGGATCCTCGGACAATTGGAATCACGGAACACCGTATTGACCTACTTCCAGGTACTAGCCCATTTCCAACACCCATACCGGGCTGGTCCAAAGCTAGGGAAGAAGAGCAATCTCAGGTTGAGAAGATGTTACGCGCTGGCGTCATAGAGGCGGCTCAATCCGCTTGGGCCTCACCCGTGGTGCTAGTTCCAAAGCGGACGGATCATGGCGATTCTGTATTGATTACCGTCGTCTAAATTCGGTCACCGTCAAAGACGTTTATCCCATACCCAGGATGGACGAATACATTGACTCGCTTGGGAGTGCTACAGTGTTCACCGCCTTGGATGCCAATTGGGGATACTGGCAAGTTCCGATCCGTGAAAAGGATAAGGACAAAACTGCTTTTGTGTGCCACCAAGGTTTGTACCGGTTTAAGCGAATGCCGTTCGGATTAACCAACGCACCGGCTACGTTTCAACGTGCTATCGATATCCTCTTGGCTCGATTCAAGTGGAAGACCTGCTTGGTGTATCTTGACGATATCATCTTGTTCTCCGATAACCTTGATGACCACTTAACACACGTCCGGGACGTCATGAGAGTCCTCAGGGACGCGGGCATTACGCTGAAACTCAAGAAGTGCGAGTTCTTCACAGATTCTGTCAAATACCTAGGGCATATCATTCGACTTGGACAGCTCTCAGTTGACGCAGTTCGCGTGAAGTCGCTGAAGGAAGCGAAACACCCTACGACACAAACGGAACTCCGCAGTTTTCTGGGTCTTTGTAATGTATATCGGCGTTTTGTCCCGAACTTCGCAGATATTGCGACCCCCTTAACCACCTTTTGAGAAAGGTCAACCAGTTCAACTGGAACCCCTAGGCGACGCGGAAGCGTCTGCCTTTTCGGCATTAATTGACGCAGTAACGTCACCGCCAATCTTGGCTTTGCCTAAGCTAGGACTTCCATTCGAAGTAGACACTGACGCCAGTGCACACCAGGTTGGTTGCGCCCTGTTTCAGGTCACGGAAGACGGCGTGAGACATCCAATTGGATACTGGTCGCGATCCTTGAACGTACACGAACGTAACTACTCAGTTTCGGAGAAAGAGTGCTTAGCCGTTGTATGGGCTCTAACTACACTGAGGCCATATCTTATGGGCAACCATTTTACGGTACATACGGACCACTCATCTCTCCGATGGCTCATGAAAATCTCGGAACCATCAGGACGCTTGATGCGTTGGCGCTTGAGGTTATCGGAGTTCGATTTCACAGTTACGTACAAAAAAGGAACGTTGAATCTGCAGGCAGATGCACTCTCCCGCTTGGGAACAGATGCAGAAGCGGCACCAGTTGACGATCTGGACATACCATGCTTTATGGTGGAAGAACAAGCAGGTTGGGTCGAATCTTTGTCGGATTACATCTGTGACGACATCCTGCTCACTTCTGAGAAGTTGGATCCCTTGACTGGATCTTTTGTACCTATCACTCCCGAGGAGATGATCCGAGAACAGCAAACGGATGAGTTTTGTACGCGAATTCGTGCTCGTCTCAATGGAGGAGATCGTATACCTTTTCAGGTTAACGATCAGGGGTACCTGGTTAGGTTGGTTGAAGCGTATACCCAAATTGTGGTCCCATACTCGCTGCAAAACCGTGTGTTGGTCATGACACACTATGTGAAGGTAGGAGCCCACCCAGAAGGTCGAAAACTATACTTGACCCTGCGTAGGGATTTTTACTGGCCGTCAATGGCATTGGACTGCTACGCAGTACGACGCTCTTGCACCGAGTGCGCTAAGAATAACGTGAAACTTCGTAAGTACTCGAAGAAGTTAACGCTGTTCCCAGCACGGTCTCCTTTGGAGTTTATCGCTATCGATATCTTAGGTGAATTGATCAGAACCGCAAGAGGTAATCGATACCTTCTGGTTATCACCGATCGGTTCTCTAAGTTGGTACGGACAGTCCCGCTGAAACGGATTACGGCCACCGTGGTTGCACAAGCTTTTGTCACCCACTGGGTCTTTGTGTACGGTCCACCGGTTCATCTATTATCAGATAACGGTTCACAGTTCACGTCGAAGTTTTTCCAGGACGTCTGTCGGATCTTGAGTGTCAAGAATCTATTTACGACCACCTACCACCCCAAACAAATGGTCAGGTAGAACGATTTAACCGTACCATGCTGAATGCATTAAGATCTTATGTGGCAGATCATCCTAAGGATTGGGATTTGTATACGGACGCTATTACGTATGCGTACAACACCCAAGTCCACCGGGTAACGAAGCTAGCACCTTTTGAGTTGGTATTGTCAAGAGTACCGCCACCGGTTGCAATCGAGGCTCAAGAAACGCTTTCTACGTACCCGTCTGTTGGGTTATACAGGAACGCTTGGAAGGATTGGTTAACCAAAATGGTACCGGTCGCTCGCACAGCGATGGATAAGGCGCAGGCCGCTTATAAGCGCAACTTCGATGCGAAGGTTAAGACCCCATTACCAAAGGTCAAACCAGACGATATGGTATTTCTCCGCAAAGAATACTATAATCCGGAGAAGGAACGCCGCCACAAGCTCTCGCCTATCGCGGAAGGACCCTACAAGGTTATTTCCGTCACGGACGATACCGTCGTATTGGATATCAATAATCTCCACGAACGGATATCGTTAGACCGTGTCGCGCTGGCACCACCACCCTACGTTCACGTTAACACCCAACTGGGTGAAGCTACAGGGGACGAACAGGTCGTATCTTCGCGCCCTGCGACTCTCCGCCCTGATCGCGGCTTATCGGATCTACCGAAGTCAGAATCACCCACGCGGGTAGCACAACCCGTTGCGGGAGACGAAGAGGAAAACTCAACTAGAGTTGACCCCCCACCGGACGTCGTGGCTCCCGTGCCACCGCCTAAGGAGGGGGAGGAAAGTACGGAACCCGTTACACCGGCGTCGCACGGTCACACTGTGTCGCAAGGTACCGCCACCAATCTCGCGGTCTCTACCGATAGCGTTGTGGTGCGCCGAGGCGCTGTACCTCGTGGTGATACTCCGTCGAGTTCGTTGAGCAATGCGCTGGAAACGACACGACCCACCCAAGGGGTACACACCGCTGTGGATAACGTAACCCCGTCGGGAACACCACAACTGAGTGAGGTCACCACCCGCAGAGCGGAGAAGACAGTATCTGTAGACCCGGGCTTCCCGGAGAACGCAGAGCCGCAAGCGGTAGATCAGCTCAATGTTACCGACCGGTGTTAACCACGCCGTGGTTTGAGGAAACGAGAAGTCGTACTTACCCGCGTATTATTTGGGAAAACAACCTTGGAAAGGTGAAGTACGAAGTACGAGTTTGGAAACCGTCGATGGTGCACCCACGCCGCGTGGCAGAAGACTCATGACACACCCAAGTGGAGAGTAACACGTTGTGTGACGTGGTGACGTACGGAGAGCACCGCCGACGCGGGGAACTGCTGACAGTAAGTCGCGTGCGCGAGTACCACACGTGCACGGTGCGCGATGTACGGTCGCCAACCGTAGGCGAACGGACACCTGTTAGGGTAACGCGTGGCTCACACGTGCCACCGCCTGGCCAACCAGAAGGCCGCGATATGCACCGTGATTGGTCAATCCGCCTCCATGGCGCACGAGCGAAACCCTGCCCGTTCTCCGTCGCACGGACGATCCTTCTGGATAGCAAGAGGGAGCTCAGAATCCCGAAGCTACCGTTGGACGGTCGGAAGCTCAACCAAAACGAGCCGAAGCTCGTCAGACTCAAGAAGGAGAGTATTTCAAGAAGAACCTTTCAGGTTGAAGATTGGACGCTCCTGGCGTAAGTTGTAGTTGTCGTGCAGCGAGGAACTCCTAGTGAGTCGTGACTGGTTAAGTCCAAGAGGAACCCCTCTAGAGGTTAGCCGGCCACCACCTCGCCACCCTCGAAGGTACGGAACCACAATGGGTGAAGGAGAGCAGTCAAACACCGAGGTGTACCCGCAGGAATACGTGATCGAACGTATCGTACGTCATGTTGTAGACCCCGATGGGACGGTACTGTACCAAGTGCGATGGTATGGCTACTCCGCCGAGGAGGACACCATGGAGCCGGTCGAGCACCTACCTAGGTCGAAGATCGTTTCATACCACCGTCGCACTCGGTCAGCCTTGCCGTCCAACCTGGACCAAGCCCAGGTGGGATAAGAACCGTTCCCGGTGAGGAGCTTTCAACTATACCGCGATGCGGAAGACTCAGAATGGAGAGTTGACCCCTTCTGTGTGGGGATGAAGGAAGGAAGAAGACCAATGAAGCGGTGAAGACTTAACTAGAGGAAGTGAGAAGAAAGAAAGAAGAGCATACCGAAATGCCGGTTGTACCGATTTAAAACGGTTAGAGTAGAAGAAGCACCAAAGAAGTGAAGTACACTTGAACACAGTGTGAGTGAAGAAGTAATCGAAGATCGATCAAGTTCGTGGAGAACAGGCAAAAGGGTGAAGGGAAAGTTACCACTAGATGGTTTTACTGTTTCTATCTTATACTAAGGACCAAGTCCTCCAGCCCTGCTGGTCATCTTACACCCCCGATGAGGGACCGGCACCGCCGCTACCGGAGGGACCCTGCGAAGGGTGCGGAACGGCGTAAGCCAGTATCCCTGCCATAGTGGTGAGATGATCGGGCACGATAATTCCAGCGTTCTGGAGACTGGCGCGCAACATCGCGATGTTCGCCGGAGAATCTCCCGGAGCGACCGGAGCTGTCGGGGCCGGAAGGACCGAAGGAACGGTAGCCGCTACTGGGGCCGGACCCACCACCGGAACACTCGCTTGAGTCGGAACATTCCAACCCACAGGAGCCTGGGGTACCCCGCCGCTGGCGTGCAACACCTGATTCGCCGCCGGTAGGTCGTTCACCAACTCCTGGTCCATCTCGACGAGTGCTCCCGCCGCCTCTCCACCGGTATCCATGTTCGGATCATCCAGATCTACTGGGGCGACCCAGTTGTCACTGAACATGAACCCAACGGGGTGACTGTCTGGAATCGACCGTGGCTGGTTCGCTGCCCACTCGGCATACGCGCTAGTCGTCATCGTACCCTCCCATGGGTCGTAATACACGAAATCTCCTGCGGTGGGATGTCTCCTACCGGGTGAGCGGTCGTAGTGATGACGAGGACCTTTCCCACGCTGCGAACGGGGCACCGTTTCCCAATCGATTCCATCGATAACATCCAAGATGTAATGGATCTCATCCACGTTCTCTTCGGACCCCAAGGGAGTGTGCAAATCCAGCGAGCGGATAATGCTGCGAAGCATCGGCGGAATATACCAAACACGGTAGTTGTCGTAAGCCTCCCAGAGGAGAAACGCTGCTACGCGTGCCGCCCACTCGCCGGCTACCAGACCCCACCATCCTGAACGCGGATCGTGGATCAATCGGGAGCCGATGTAACTCAAGCACGGAGGCAGTTCTGCAAAACACCCTTTGGGTACCTCCACATCACGCCACCAATCTGGTAGAGGGGGGAACCGTCCAACAAAGGCCTGCGGTCTGTACCTCTCGGTCTCGATATTCGGGTACGGAATCAGATACCCATGACGGGAACGAGCTTTCCGCTCAAACCGAATGCGGTTGACGAACCCACCCTGGGAAGCGTTCTTGCGAAGATAACGGAACTCCGCTCGGAGTATCGGCCGATTCCAGCACAACATCAACCTCGATGTGGTCGGGCCATCGCCAGCGTACCGCGCATGGTCGAACGTCGCCAAGTTGTCTCCATATCGGACTTCACCGAAAGTACGGTAGAACGGAGTATCGAACCCATATGACGGTGGAACCAGGTGCTCGAGGTGCACTCGACTGAGTCTCTTGTACGCCAACTTCGCGTGTTCCGCGCGCGCGGTGTTCAGGTTCTCACCCTCGCGGGTATCGTACCGGAGGAGCATCGGGTCGATCGCTATACGAACTTTCCATTCTGGGGATTGCACTACCGCTAACGGCAGACCGCCCGGTAGGAGGCCGTTTTCGGCATACGACTCCAAGAGAGTGTCATCGTTAACAGCTACCGGATGAAACCACGGTGCACGGCTGAACGCAAACCCATCACGGAGTGGATCGCGTACTGCGAGAGATTCCCTCGATATCCAACCAGCTTGGTTCGCCATCAGCGGCATCGCTTGCGCTGAATTCCATAACGGAACGTTCACCGGGACCATCGGTTGAGACTGAGGCAGTGGAGCCGTCGCAGAACCCGGCTGAGGGTAGTTCGACGCGCTCGCCTCACCGGTCGGGTGATGAGGAAACTGATTCGGGTTCATCGGAATGACAGATGATGTACTGTGATCGAGTTCGGATACTTGAATACTCTGTTCGCTTGAGTGTGTATCGCGCTTGCGAGGTATAGAAACCAAGGAGTTGGTACCGCTCATGACTGTGACGTACTTACGTACATGCGTTTCGCACAAAACTTCAGCCTCGAAGTCGTTCTCGGCTCTAAGGAGGGGGAGATGTAGAGCAACGCATTTTGCGTGGTTATCAGGATGATGCGCCTCATATACTCAGGGGAGTGATACGAGGATGCACTCGAAGAGTTATGAGTTGGACCCAATTTTGGCGGTTACTTTTGGAACGGCTTTCCCACAGTTACCTGTAATCAGGGTTGCCATTGCTGGCCAATACCGCTAGGTGGACGCGTGTACTACACCACCGTGTGTGTGCATATTACGGGACAATAGGTAGTGCACCTGAGGTGCCTGACACTGGGCTAGCCACGTGTACGGACCCCTGCGGGTGTGCACCACGTGTAAATAGTTAGTTTAGACCTACTTAGGTGAGCTCGACCTCGTCGTCGCGAGCACCTTTGTAAAGTCAACCCGAGCACTTCTAAGTGAACTCTTTGTCGAGTAGCGCTCTCTTGAATGGACTCTACACGAGTGAGGCTCTGGCGCCAACCGCCTACGTGGGTTATCACTCTCGCGAATATAGCCACGTCTGGTTACGGTGGTCCTACCCTCTCGGTACCTTTGAGGAACATCTGTCGTTGATGTCGGGACCTGAGGGTCGTACCGAGGAGGTATAGGACTAGATTACGAAGTGATCCGACTCTGTATAGAGTTTTGCCGTGTTTACGGAAACCCGTGCATTACCGTTGGAGGATCTCGCCCCGCTCCGGGCACAGTGCCGAGGAGGCCCTACCCGTCGCGTGTGGGTGTTGTTTGGTTGTTGTTTTCTGTTGCTTTCCCTCTCGGGACTACACCTGTCGTTGGTCGTGTTTTATCGTTGCCGATACCACCCCATCTCTGGAGTTTCTCATCGTTTCCTCACCACGTGGCCTAGCACCTCTGTAGGTATAGCCAGTTGCCACTTCGGCCTTACAACCGAGTTACGGTGGTACAGAGGGCTCTGTCACTGGTCTGCCATCTCTCACGAGAGCGGACCTTCGGACAGTCTAGTGGGTTTCACTCTTCCGAGTTTGCCCCACAGATGGTGCACCACAAAAAGCACCTCCCGGTGGCCCCCGTGGCGCTAGGCCCGTGAGAGCCGGAGGGGCGCTCGGGTGTACTAAACCCCCGAGACGCCAACCTCCCACACCGAATGGTAAAGTCAAGCACCAACTAGGCTAAAGTGATACCAGTTCGGTTCTACAGTCACCAATTGGTAAGCATAGTCGTCCTCTGTTAGTTTTGCTTACCTCGCGGGTTACACGAGCCTGCCGCACACCAGTGCAGGCGTATTTACCACTTGGTCACCTTTCACTATAGGCAACGGTGGGTGCTGCTGACCTATTAGGTGTCACGCGTTTCAACCCTCCGCAGGGTCGAGCCTACGTAGGGCTCCCCACTCACAGCTCGCACCGACCAGTTATACCACATGCACTTTACGGAGCATACTCCTCTGTATTCGATATACAGAGAACCTGCAGATGGGTCCTCAACTCTCAACCACCGAGAGAACCCAATTGGGTAGATATCACAGCCAACCCAATAGCCTGGGTAGCCGGGACATCCGGGGTCTGTTTCACTTGGGCTGATGTCGGCTTTTTCTGCGTAGGATTCTGTGACATTTGCTTCGACGCCCGAGCGGCGGAAAGGTTCGAACCTTCCCGAGATCCCTCTGAAGGGCCAGCCATGTCAACCGAACATGGTCCGACTGATCATTTCAGGACAAGCAACAAACCAAGGCCGAACAATGGCAACAAAGCAACAAAGATACCCAAACTGGACAACAAGAAACCAATTGAAAAAGATCAGCAAAAAATTAAAACCAATTTTTCATTAACCCGTTCTTAAGAGCTTCTAGGTCGGGAGACCAATTTGTAGAGCATTTCGAGGAGGGGAAAAGCCATCGAGGCAGTTGGAATCCTCGCTCTAAAGAGAGATTCGCACAGCAACAGCGCAACCTGTATCCTCCGACGAGGGTGTAAATCCACGAGGACTTTGTGGTGCAATCCCACGAGTGGGAAAACAAGAGCCGCGTCGCGGAAAGCGCACCGACAGGGTGTTCGACGCCTGCTCTCTATAAAGGTAGATGCAGCAGAAGAACCCTCTGATAGGGCCAACGCGATGCCGGATGTAAATCCGGGTGGCCCCGATCTGAACGTTCAGTCAGAGGAAAAGGGGGAAGAATCGGCGCAGGTATCCGGATGTTCCGGCGAGCCAAAGCGAGTGGGGGTATCCAGCCCAACGGTAGGGGGGGCAACAAAGGAACAGCAAACGAGCCGCACCGCGGAGCACTGACTTTTGATAAACGGGAGTAAGTCCCGAGACTAGTGAGCAAAAACCTGTAAAACAGACCAGAGAAGCAAGAGCCGTATGATGGAAATAATAACCAATAAACAACAAAAGATGCCATAACGACGGTCTAGGACTCCTCGTGGACAGAGGTGGATAGCAACTCCAGGGATGCGGCGGTAAAGCCCGGTTAGGGACGAAAAACCGTTCGCACGCGGCAAGAAGCTAGAGCCAACAGCCTCCTTGAAGTTTACTTCCCGTCCAGTGGCGACAAGTGCCGCCACCTATATAGGGCACTTGAAAATATCAACTAAAAATGTCGAACTATCCGGCGCTGCCGGCCAACGTCCTACAAGTGTGAAACCGTGGAAGGCTTGCCACGGTGCACCCGGCATCGGGCCAACTCAGCACACGTGTGCAGAAACACTACCCTTTCTAGGCATACCCAAAATGGGGCCATCATTACGGTAACTTCTCATAACATGACGTGCCGAAGCCGTTAACGGGCCAACAAACTATGAAAAACACCTCAGTGCATCCCCACAAAGGGCGTTTTGCTCTACAGATTTCAGGCTATACCACAGGGTTGAGGAAGAATGCCCGGACGAGAAAACAAAGCAAAGGTGACACAGCAGTATAGGTATCTTCGCCATCAGCGATAGTAGCTGTATTCAATGTAGATAGCCAAAGAAAAAACAACTAAATAATATTAGGCGGTGATGAACCAAACCAATGGCAGAAAAAGAAAGAAATATCAAGTACACACCCAAATACTGCGGCGGAGAGGGGCCACCGGTCGATAAACAAAAGAAGTGTGCACTGCACGAGTCACAAGAAAAACAAAAGGAAAACAAGAGCAATGATGGTATGCACTGCGTGCAATCTTCTGGTTAGATCCGGGAAATAATTACACCGTGCTGCAGTAACTCGCTCTGCGAGGAATTGGAGTCATCGCTCAGACAAAATAGTTAGAGGCGCATACCAGGTTACCTTTACTAGATTGGTGATGACTGTAAGTCATCAACAAATTAGTAAAATGAGGGGCCTTCTAGAGGGTTATCAAAAATATTCAAATGATATATATTAATCTAAGCCCCTCATGTTCATTTCTCATCACAAACAGTGTCGGACTAAAACCCACAGAGTAATTCTAAAAATTTTGTAAAGATCCACAGCATCCAAACAAACAAATAGTGGTACACATGTAGACCTCCGTGGCCCGGATGAACGTCATCGTGCTACTCATGATCCTGAGTTCCCCATCGATGTGCGTGTCAATAAGTTACGATTACCTTTACCGAAATGGTATCTCTGAGGATCGCTTTCTCTAAAGTATATAACGTATAACTAGCTATAAATAGAAATTCTGCTCGAAATGGTTCAGACACGTTAGAAAAGGTGGATCATATTGAAACTTGACCGCTACTTGTGGACGTTTGCTACACTGAGTGAAGAATTGAGTTAAATTTATTTGTAATGTCTACCGAATTCACTTGTTACCGTGCTTGCGTGGCGGCCGTCGCGGTTAATTAAGCTTTTTAACCAGGGTGATCTTTGTTTAAAATGACGGCTCTAGCTTTTCTTCCCTCTAAAAGTGTATAGTTCGTTAACATATGGACTCTACGCTGCAAATATTCGGCTATTTACTCTGTGTTCTCTAGAATACTTTTTGTGTGTGTTGTCCTTGCTTCTGTCGCGTTTTGTGTTTGTACAAGAAACTGATGTTTGTACACCGTACCATTTTGGCATTTTTTATTGAGGCTATTTAACTTGCGAGGGTCCCACTCTTATTTCCTCTTTTTCTATAGTTCGTTGTACCGATCCTCTAGAAAAATACATCCCACACGCGTGGACATCTTTCTGCTAAACTCTTTGGGTTAGTTCGTGACAGTTTTGGCTTCGGTTTTGCACCCGACAAGTCACAAGCACTATGTTATTCTTATTCTGGAAACTTGAAAACATTTCGGCTACCAAAAAGAAACCAATTTTAATCTTGTGACATTCTGACAGCGAAAACAAAAAAACTTGAAAAATTAAACCTAAGCTTCTTTTCTTTTACATAAATTTTATCTAATGGATACTTTCCTATAGTTTGAAATCAGAATGTTAGTTACTAACGTTTACTATCTTGGAAACTAATGTAGCATAAATTTAAAGAATGCTTGAGAGATATACAGCAATCACCAAAGAAGATAACCACTCTACGCATTTTTGTTTTTATTGGGAGTTACTTGGATAAGTCACTATCATACCAGAAAATACCGCTTAAAAAAGTTAAACTAACTGCATGCCGAAGTTTGAGAAATGTACTTGCAATAATATTTCGAACTGCACGTAAATCAAAATGAATTTGTAATATCAAATGTTGGCATGTTTCTAAAACACAAAAAGATATATTCATAGCATTGTTATGTAATATTTGAAACAATTTATTTCAAGGAATCTTCTTTTTCTTACAATATTTTATTCTTGTGGTGTAAAAAGTTTTCAAACTTTAAAGATACGAATCTAAATTAAAACTGTTTGCTATAGCATAAAAGTAAGAATATTGAAGGTAAAAACCAGTAGTTTTGCTATTTTGCAAGACAATTACTCTTTTGGAAGAACTTTATTCCGAAAAAACGTTTCTACACTTCGAAATAAAATGACTTGTTATTAACGTGTACTATTTGGGAAGCTATTTGACTCTAGGTCAAAATATCTTCAGACCGAAGGTTTTTGTTACAATATTTTTTATTTCATTTTTTAAATGAACGCCTTTATCAAAATGCTTCTTCTTTACAGCGTTGATGGTGAATTTTATAATCAAATTGGATATCGTTTAAAAGCTATCGCTAAAGAAAAAGTTGCTTAACGCACAATGGCTGAAAAAATTATAAAGGAAAGCGTCAGTATTGATTGGATTCAAAATATCAAATGGTTGGTGTAGATGATGATACTATTGAGCCCGATCTTTAACTACGAATGCAAGACTACCTTATGTTTGAAAAGTTTAAATGTTTTAGTGCATTTTCGCTTTGCTTTCCCGAACGAGTGCATATAGTCTTCTTTTATGCTTTGTCGTCCACAAGTAAGAGTTTTTTTCTTTTATATGCAAAATTATTTTCTATAAGAAGGAAGAATTACCTGAAGGATACTTCTCTGATCTAATCTAAAGAATAAAACAAGCCTATTGAATGCATGGTAGGTATAAAAGTCATAATCACTTGCTTCAAAAAGGCACCTTTTCTCTTTAGAGAATAATATGTAAATAAAACATTTTATAGCAAAGCTCTATACATGGGCAAAAGCTGGCTGTTTTGATCTGATTAAGATCTCTTTTCAAAAAAAGTCTTGTAGAAATAGGCCGCTTGCTACAAATTGGCGGTCAATCTCATTTTTGGAGGATTCAGCGTTTTACCGCTTTATAAATAGATATCTTAAGTTTGTGTCAAAGAAGCTGCTGTCCTCTAATAAAAGTCTTTGTTTATATGCGCCGTGTCACACGCCGCATTTCGGCCATTTTTTGGACATATCTCAACTCTGGATCAATCGCAATCCAACAAATGAGAACCTGTAAAAACAAAACGAGCAAATTTTATTTAATCTGGATTCTTGTGGAAGCAGGTTCCCAAATCTTTGTAGAATGCTATGTATTCTACGATCATGATACCGCTTGGTTGGATATATAAAGTATATATAACTATTCTTAAACTTTGTTGTACAATTTAAGAAAAATCTAAACTTCTACGATATATTTTTGAATGAAAATATAAAGTCGATGGTTTTCGTGCGTATTTAGCTACGCAAAGCTCTGAACGAGCTTTGCGGTCCCTTCTTAGAGAAGCCATGCTTCTCTGAACCTCTGATGAAAGAATGGCATTATTTTCGCCTAGAAAGATTTAGTTTAAATGATGGTGTACCAACGAATAGTTTTATTGGAGATTCAGCGCCTCCTACTTTGAGAAGTTCGCTTCCCAAAGCGCTGATATTTAAATAATACTTGTAATGCCTTAGACGGTTGTTCACAAAGAAACAAAGGAGAACCGCCACTTTTTTTCGCTCTAGAAAGAAATCTTTTCGAGGCGCTTTTGACTATTCTGTTTTTGAATCTCCAAGCTCAATGTCCACTCGTTTGCAAATGTTCTCCATATTCGAAAAGCGCCAGTATTTTCTACAAATCCTGCACGTCACTTTGTAATTGCTGTACTGATCTCTTCATTGAGCCCAAGAGTTTCACCGTCAGGAGCGCTAAAGGTACAGTCCATGAATGACGAAGATGTTTATGGTCATGCTTGTTCCTCACGTGGATTCTTAGGCTTACATCTGTTCCGAAACTTCCTGTGCAATGTGGGCATGACAATGAAGAGTTTCTTGAGTGACTAGGTTCTGAGATTGGTGAACGTCAAGGGAGCACTTCAGCGCTAGATTGGGTTGCATGCAGTAGTGCAGGGGTAGGAGGAAGAATTAGGGGTGCTGCTAGTGGCATTTGCACACCAGCGGGTAAACTCCCAATCACAGCCAGAAACGTCGCTTCAATCCACTCGACGACACCTGGAGCTCCAGAAGATTCGCCTTCATGTGTCGAGAATTGATAAGCATCCCCACTCTTTCTCCACAACGCAATTTGTGTCTGTCTACCTTTCCTTGATGTAATAAAGAGATGGTTGAGTGAAGTCTGGCCTTCTCCGATGGAGGGAAAGGCCGGCTGACGCTCCTTTAATACAGATCTTGTAGCAGTCTAGAGATATCTACGACTATTCTACAAGCTGTCTACTGTCCTGTGCTGGCTCGCAGCACGTGAGCTACAAGCCACGGACGGTGATCAAGCGTCACGGCTGGCTTGTAGACTGTCTTCTGTGTTACACTTGACCTTTCCTCCGTGCGCCCCTTGCTCACGCCTAGATTATCTCCATCTCTTGGCGACTTCCTGTCGTCCCCTCCGGACCAGCTTTGAGGATTGTTACTCATTTCTGCAATTGACAAAGCTTGAATTTCGTTGGTAACTTAGAATCAGAAACATGTGAAAAAGATGAAAGTGTCGGCTTATGCTCTTCAACTCTGCTTTGATGACAGCTGAGTCCCATTCTAGTCATGTCAGCCGTCCTGCGATCATGCTTTTTCGATCGTTTGAATCGATAAATTCTGCAATGCAGTTGCTGGCTGTTGTATAACAATAGAACAATATGTATATTAGCTCATGGTTCTCATAATTAACAGAAAAGCGTTGCATATGATTTGTGTGACAAACTTAATTTCAAGGACCTTTCTTCTATCCACCATACATGATGTAGTCATGTAATCCCTTGGATACAAATCAAGTTTTCGTCACCATTTAGAAGTCTTGGTCCTTCCAGTAGCTCAAAAGTCTTCAATCATATTTAAAGAAGCCACTCTACCAAAGCATTCTACAATGTATGACAAAACTAAAGAAATATATGTCCCATGCTGGGTTTAATCACAGAGCGAAGCCGCTGTCAAAGAACTGCCGTATGTGGTAGGATCTGGTGCAGAAATCAGCGTAATAAATATACAACCCCTTCTCAGCGTCTCTGAGTTTCGAATCAGAGTAGAAGAGCAGACTGAAAACGGCGCCAGCACTAACTCGACTTTGAAACAAAAATTTGGTACGCTTGAACACGAAATGAGCTCATACGCGCAAGGCTCTTCTGGCGGTGCAGGGGACGACGAAGATAGAAGGCGATATTCAAATAAAATGTCCATGGAGTATCTGGTCAGTAAAAGGAGAAAGTCTAAAAGGAACAGTGGCCAGGGCAGTTCTCGAGAAGAACCTGACGTTCCACAGACAACAACAGATGATCGACGTGGAGGGATTGACGTTCTCGACTTGGTGAATGACTCATCCTCGTCGGGGCTGGGTGGTAGAGGAAGACAAGCAAGTGTGGCGGCTCGGCAGCCTGGAAGCCTTCGCCGCTCCAGTTCATTTAGAGCAGAACCCCCGAACCGAATCAGGCGGATTCCTGATTTGCTGAACTACTCATCTAGATCCAGCTCAGAGGAACAAGGGCGCCCATCCAATGCACCTGTTCAGCAGCCTGGAGGCCTTTGTCGCTCCAGTTCATCTGGAGCTGGACCTTCGCGCCGCGTTAGAACGGTTCCAGACTTGCTGAACCATTCATTCGGATCCAGCTCAGACGGCGAAAGACGTAGATCCAATGCACCTTCTCAGCAGCCTGAAAGGCGCGCAAGGACGTACGCATCTGGGCCCGCTCCGATTGAGGGTTTGCTTAATTCTCCATCGGAGTCTAGGAGTCCAGAACGAATGCCTCAGGGCTCCTTTCAACAGTCTGGAGGTCATGTAGTAGAACGAAGGATATCCAGAAGTGCAGGGCACATGCGGCACGCGTCGCGATCAGGCCCATCCGAAGCCGGTCCTAGGTCGTCGGGCTTCAGAGCCCGAGCTCCAGTTGCCGGTCCTAGCTCGTCTGGCTTCGGAGCCGCAGTAGCAGGCCCTAGTTCATCTGGCCTCACAGCCCCGGTTGCAGGTCCGAGCTCTAGAGCGATGGTAGCACACGCTTCTGGATCCGATGGGAGGACAGTTTGTCCTGTTTGCAGACGACTGGTTCATGATATAGCATGGCACAGACGGACATGCCGACTGTACTACTGCTCTAAACCAGGGTGTAATTTCTCGCATTACTTCCCGTCGCAGGTGAAAAGGCATGAGAAGACTCACCAGCCGAAAGAATCACGGGAGTATTCGTGCTCTGCCTGTGGCAGACGTTTTGTGCAGAACGCGCATCTAAAGACGCATTACAAGGTCTGCACACAGTACAAGTTACAGGAGCAGCTTAGAAGAGAGGCGGAAGAGCAGAGAAGAGAATAAGAGCCAGACGGGAGCAAGGCACGCATTCTGGAAGAAATTTCGTAGAAAGGAGGCCGAAAAGGAATTCGAGCTGCGGCGGAAGCGGAAGGCCTGGAGTGGCCTCGCTATGGCTTTCTCTCGAATGTGGAAACCACGCGAATGGTTCTCTGTAGGGTACGAAAGCGATGGGCGAGGAAGGTGCGGGCAGATGCTTAGTAGTACCAAGGGTAGTAGCTTTGCAAAGTAGATCAATTAAATCAAGAGTTCTTCGACCCATCCGTGAGTTTCAGGTCTGTTCGCTCCCTTTAGCGAGTGCCGATGCCACGTCTCAAGCGTCTTCATCGGGGGCCGTAACGAGGGAGGGCAACAAGGACAATCATTTTCGATCGGCTCTATCATTCTGAATTTACTTCGTTGCCGTCGGCGCATTGGTTTGTTTGTTCATCGATGTCAGCGCGTCAAACCGGCGTTCGCTCAGCCACCGCCCCCACCGCCTCCACCGCCGCCTCCTCCTCCTCCACCGCCGCCGCCGCCGCCGCCTCCTCCGCCTCCAAAACCTCCACTTCCGCTTCCTGATGACCCGCTCGCAACTCCACAAATGAAACACAGGACAAACAGCGACGCCGAAACAGCAATAAATATGATCCCAACTGTGCCTATCCCCCCCGAGAAAAGCATCGAAGCTCCTGCGGACATGGTTGCGTACCTCGCTCCGCAACGAGCACGTCAATAGATGTGCCCGTCGTAGAAACTTCTCGCCACATAATATTGGTAAAATTTCGGCTCGTCGAAGCCAGCACTTGACCTTTCGGTGCCGACGCTACGCTGAACGATGCGTTGGGATTGGCAGTGACGAACGACACCCTCATTCTGTCGAACCTCGGCTCCCAAGACCCAGTACGCCAGCGCATGACGTTGATCGTCTCGTTCTCCGGGGGAGCAGTTGCCTCTTCTGCACTGCATACGGTAGTAAATCTTGTTACAGCAGCATCCAGAGTGTATTTCACCGTGAACAGAACGGATTGATTCAGTTGACGAGTAGGAAGATTCACCCTCACTTCGTCTCTGCCGGATGCAGATTGAAGACGACTTGCGTTAAAGACTGTGCGGTTGTCGCGAGTGGCAAGCACGTCTCGAGCAAACTGCTGTCCTTCAATTAGCGGAATGAGTCGAAACGCATCGCGCCCAGTAGTGAACGGGAAAAGATATCGTTCGGTTATGGTTGCGGAGCAGTCCGGATTTCGGACGACCGTTATGTCAACATCGCACAAGAACTGCGGCGACCGAGATTGGTCCCGTGGTGGAGGTGCATCGCATCGCAAGGTGGAGTTTTGGGCACTCGAGATATGAGCCCAGAAAAGAATGAGGGCGAACAGGCGTACAGGGAGCGGTTTGCTCATGTTGCGGGCGGGGCTGGTGCAGAGGGAGAACATGGGCACCGAAAAGTTGCTCGCTTCATGGGACAGTCGGTGTTGTTGAGTACGCTCGGGAGGCCATCGTCACGGCATCCAGCGTAGACACTCGGGAGTTGCTAGTGGTCCGAAGCAGAAAGGCAACGGGGAGAGACTTGCGAAATGGCGACCAACAAAGAAGTGGCAACAGCGTTGGCGCAATACTAGTAAAGAGCTTGCAGCCCATGATGATCCGTATTGGTGGCTATCTGTTCGGTACGCAAAAGTGCTGCACCTTTTGGTGACATGTTTTCGTCCTCGAACAACGCGAATGCACGAGAAGTACAATTCCAGAATTCAAAGCCTTCTCGAGCATGACATTAAAATATTATTTCAAAAAGAGCACACGGTTCCGCAGTGGTTGTCAGAATTGCGGGTGTATCACTCTGGAGAAATAGAGTCGTCTCTTCCAAGCAAAAGTTAACTAGACTTTAAACGCCCGACTTTCTGCCTCTAAGCCTCGCATTTGAACGAAGAATTGGGCGTTTAAGGTCTAGTGTCCGTGTGGCCAAATGCGCCACCTTTCTGGGCCTTGTCAACTTGAACAATTTTGTTCAACATGATGTGAGACAATCGGGCGCCTACATTCGCTACGAAGATGGTCGGAACAATGATGGTGTAAACCCTTTCCAAGTTCAGGGCATAGTGGTTACCGTGCGGGTCACTCAGACTTCATATGATGCGAGCCTTGGCTCAGAACCTGACAACAATGGCCATCCGCCGGGCTGGGCCGCAATGACGGCTCAGGTACCTTTGGTACCCAAGAATCCGAACGGGGTGCATCGCGCACATTTGGCGCTGGCACAACTCGGAGGATCCGGTCTTGATGTTCGAAACATTTCGATGCTCCACAGAGCCAATGTGCGTCATCCTCCAATCTGGGAACGAATTGTGAACGCTGCTTTCGATAACCGGCTCATTTCCGACCCTGAGTGTGTTGAGTATCGAGCCACGGCATCTTATAATGGGGCTGGAAGAGACAGTCCAGACGCTATTCTGGCCACTGTGTGGCATTTGTAAAACAATCAACGCTTACTGCGGTTTGATGTAATTATCGCGACGAACCTTCCAACACTGGACAGGCAACGAGTGTTCTTTCTGATGGAACAGCCGCCATGTTGCCAACATTGAACCACAGAGTGGCCCCTGAATGTGTCCTCGACGATTCTCTTTTGATGAGGACAGGAGCGAAAGGCAGATTAAACTATTGATTGCAGACATTCGGGCGCTGCAGAAGAGTTAGCTTTGCGTGATTCCATTTCATTTGTGAGCATGAAGCACGACTCTATAAAGGACTGAGTGGATATGAGTGCTATTTGGTGCCATTCTTGTTCCAAATGTGTCCGGTCTCTGTGATCAATTTCCTTGAGGCGATTACCAGCTTGTAGGACTGCAATCAGCTGAGAGACGCCCTTCCCGAAGGAGCCGAATAGCTTTTGCTTTACTCAAACATGATGCTTTCGGAAGGAGAGAAGGGTGTTGGGCGTGTGGGGTGAGACTACGCTCAGCACTAGCCAGAGAGAAGCAAATGGGTCTCCACGGTCGCGTGTTCTGAAATACTTTCAAATTATTTGAATCGAGTTGGCCAAAATGTTGTTAGTTTGAATTTGTTTTCAAGACTGTTATATACATGGACACGTACATCCGTTGTAGAGCACGTACGTGTCCTTGTATCACGCGTGGAAGCCTCCAACACGTATGACAATGAGATGCCCGCCGGCCACGCGGCAGCGCTGGCAGACGTGCGCGCCGCTCGGCGGCGCAGCCACGTCGGCGAGCCGCACACGTAGCGGCGGTCGCGCGACTCGCGCGTCGGCGCGCGTTTCGCCGAGACAACGCGCCACGCCACGCGCCGCGCACCCCGCCGCCGCGTCTCTCCCCTTCGCATTGGCGCGCGACGGTCCGCCGACGTGTGCCGCCGCCGCACGCGTGCGCCGCGCACCGCCGCAGGTCGCGAGTCCCGCCGCGCTCGCGCCCCAATCGCCGCGCGCGCAGTGTCCGCGCGCCGAGGCGCCGCCCGCCGCCGCGCCGCCGCCACCATCTTGTGAAATCTTGTGAGCAGAACTAGGAAGCAAAGTCTTGCGAGCAGAAGTATCTTTTGACGTGCAAGAGAATGTAGAAAGACGGAGTTTGTGACTGAAAAGAATCGAATTTCCGGGAACCACGAAGCACGTTGAACGGAATTTTGGGAACTACCGCCCGGGGCCTAGGGCCTAGGCTAAGTCGGACGCAGCTCCAACAAATATCCAGGCTTTGGATCTGGGCTGCTTGCCGCCAAGAGCGAAAGCGAAGGAGATGCTTTGACGGCAAGCAATCTCTCCTCGACCGACATTATTCCCCGCAGTACTTCTTATCTTTTGCGCGATGATATTAAGTATGTGACCAAGGAAAAGAATTATGTAGTGCACCAATCACAAAGGACTATAGCGGACCTCCGTTGCTCTGCGCACAGAGAAAAGTATCCCAAGGCAGTATGAAGTCAATGCATTAAACAACATGCCTGAGCTACAATGTCTCAGGCGCACGCTGAGACGTCCTGACGTCTGTAGTTGTATTCACGATGTCTGATGAAGATTCTCAGGAAGAACAACAAAGATGTCTTTATTTTATGTTCGATTCCGAAGAAAAGATGCTGCAACAACCTGGAGTGTTCGTGCCAGTTAGTGTGCTAGCGCATTCACCGCTGAAGCAGCCGCATGGTTCGAGACAACTGATTTCGTTTCTACAGTCTTTGCCGTATCCGTCTGTTGTTGTCGTGTTGGACTCGATAAATCAGCACAACATTATGGCATTGAAGGGTGTACCGGCAAAAAGCCATATGACTCCCGAGAAGGCTCTCCGAATGGCTTTAGAACGTGGAGACTTGTACATGGATGCCATTTCCAAGGCTATGAAAGAGAGCGATACGGCAAACACCCGAAAGATCGCTTTGATTCGATGGGAGGCTGTAAACGACAAGATCAAGAAGATGCAAGAAGCTATTGTCCATAAGCACTATTTGAGAGACGAAGTTTTCCGAAAACGCGCGGACGAGGTAGCATTGGATTTCATCAATCAAAGAACACCGAACAGTCGGTACACTTCACAACGAAAAACTCATGCCGTGAAATATGTTCTTGACGAGTTGCCCATGTGTATCACAGGAATTTCGTACCAGGGACAGCGTTATCAGACACTACTTTATGCGACGAGCACAATTTCAATGGCTAAACTTAAGGCCAACAAGGGTCCAACGTTGTGGAACTTAGCATACGATGTTTTTACAGATTCTTTGTTCGCTGATCTGAAACATGAATTAGTAGAAGCCGATGAAGGGATAGAAGCACAAAGGGGAGGGCCTGTGCTAGCAATTCCTCTCAAAGTGCCAGGCCAAACCGCTACGTGTACCTATTAGTTCGCAACGCGAGAGGATACACTGGCGCTGGTCGCATTAGCCCTTAGCACTAGCTATTCAAAGAATAACGGGGCAGAAACGGAAATCAAGTAAGGAGAATTCTTTGCATAAACTCTCTTTTTCAGCGGTAGATATCTCTTGTAAGCACTCACACTGCTAAAAGGGCTATCAGAGATACACATCACTGGTTAGGCAAATGTGGTAGTGGTACACAGTCCAGAATGGAATCCAAGTCTCAAACACAGATTGATGCTTGGCTCGATTGACCACTGTCTGAACATGCTTTTCCTTGGAGATAAAATCGGAATAGATACTCCAGTACGCACAAGAGCAACATCAATACTCCCAAAATGAAACTCAACATTTTGAAGCTCCTGTATGATAAATTGTTGGCCAGGAGGAGCAAAAATTTTGGGAGACGTCATCAACTTCCAGCGCCTAGTATCGACGATGAGAGAGAATCGTAGAAGAATGACTATATATGAGATAGGCGCCGGCTGCCCTCTCCCATTCTCTCCAGGACGGCTCAAGCGCAAGCAAAACTCTAAAATCCAACTTCTCCCGAGTCTACTAGCCATCTAAAGTCAGATCAGATATGTTTTGAGCCATGGTGTCGATTCAGGCTGTTTTGGCAGCCTTGGTTTTCTCTTTCTGTAGCAAATAGAGCGAGCATTGCCCAATCTGTGATTGAACCAGGGAACAGCGTATCAGAAACGATCAAGGCCGGTTTGGCCAACCCATTCCTTCGCCAGAAGGATGAACATGATGAGGTCTCATTTGCAGAGGCTGCGGAAGATGCAGCTGTTGACATCACTGTCTGTGTGGCCAAACGCGCAAGCTTGCTGGACCTTGTCAACTTGAACAATCTCTTTGATCCTTTTCCTTGAGGCAGTTAGAAGCGTATAGGAATGATTTTTTCAAAAAGCCAAAAACATTTTAATTTGTTTTCAAAACTGTGATATAAATGTACACGTATATCCGTTGTAGACGGCGTACGTGTACATGCATCAAGCGTGGAGAACTGTAAGAGGAGAAATGCTGGCTGTCGCTGTGGTGCATCCGTGTAACGACCGTGGAGCGACCCAGCGACAGTTCCAGAAATCCTAAATTAAGAAGATAAAGCCTTTATTTACTTAATGAAAGTCCAAAAACTAGTCCAAAAAAAATCTCCAGGAGATTTGCTGGGTTCCCTGATTTTCCGGAAACCAGGAAGTGGATTTATTGGAAACTGGGTGCTGCGACTTGCATCTTTGCTGCACTGGTTTGCCGCCAAACACTACAATGTGTGCTACGCGAGCACACAGCTTGGCCGCAAACCACGCTCCGCCGGCTGCCAGCACCGATCCGTCGCGCACCCCTGGAACTTCTCGTCGCTGTCGTAGTTCTTCTTGTCGCCTTCCTGACGCCAAACAGTAAAGATCGCTCTAAGAGCTGAATCAATGCAATAAAATTGGTCGAAAATGATATTTTATTGGAGCATCTGGGAACAAGACGCAAATGCAGAGGCTCAAATCAGGCTGCCGCACTCTTGACTCTGCGTAGGTGTCAATCGACAGCCATCTTCGCATGCAGATTTGCGTGGGTAGCTTCCTTTTCTTGGTGTCCCCACTGCGAGATGAACTGTTTGTTGGACTGGTATATGAGCAACAGGTTTATTTCACTGCTACGAGGAAAGCCCTCGACAGCTCTGCACGTCTCTGCTTTTCTATCTCAGCCAAAAGCTCTCTCGTCGACAGTTTCATCTTCGTCGTTTCCCACCCACCCAAACATCCCTTAGTATATCGTTGATAAGGCTTTATTGCTTTCAATTTACGTTTAATGCCTATTGCGTCTACTGTGGCGAGCAACTGCCACGCGCTGGGAGGTTTCGAATTAAAAGTCTGTCGAAACGGCTTTGACCTCCCAGTCCAAGACGAAAGGTTATGCCTGCCACAAGTGCAGGTTTTCCAAAAATGTATAGCCAAAAATGAGTAAACGAATTACTCGGTTCTGAAATGTACTACATACAAAAACTGTTCTGGCGAAGTGGACAGTGCGGAATAAAAATCTAATTTTACTGAATTGGGAGCGTTTCTGCTGGGGACGCCAAACCAAGTTGTGAGAGACAATATCGGAGTGCTTCGTTGGAGTTCTGGTGACCCCAGGGCCAAACATATTGAGGTACGATAGCACCAAATATGTTCTGGTCCCTCGCGCTTTTCGAATGCTTCGGCCATAGAAGCTCGAGGCGCTCCTGTCCAATACCACATGTACCGCTTGATCCATATCGCACGATCGAAGTCGCATTGTCAAGAATCTTTACCTCTCGGTTTAACAGGCTATGTTGGTTAGATAAGTTGTATCTTTTCAAATATTTCGCCATTCCCTCACGGCGAGCCACAGCCCATACGCGATACGATCAGCACAACGATGCCGTTGTCCGCTCAGTCCGACTCGCACCGCCCCTCTTTAGATAGTCTACACGCCAAGTTCTTGCTCTTTATGACAAATTCAAGCGCCGGCACATCATGCTCCTTGTTCCCCTTCGCCGTTGATTCTGCAAGCACATTTGTTTCTTGCACACGTGTCATGCGTATCATTCGTAGATGAGCTTTTTCCACCGAGGCGCATCTTCCGATTGGCACAGCTAGTCTCGCGTATCGCGATGCATAGAAAGAGGCGCAACTGCGTCGTAGCGAGCTCTGCTCAGCGCTGCCGCATAGCTGCTTTCTCCACACGAAACACTGGTACGAACATGAGGCTCCCCCGCCGCTCACCTTCTTAAGAGCCGGGCGCCCATGAAATCCCATCATTCGTTTCTCGTCCCTCTTACTACTTCGCCCCCCCCCCCCCCCCCCCCCGCAAACATCGCAATGGGGTCGTGTTCTACGCGCTCCACCGCCTTACGGAGCTCACTGCAACTCATACTGCTGCTCCCACTTGTACATGCCGTCTCGCTCACCCAATACAACACATGTGCAGATCTCGTGAACTACTTCAAGACCAACGCGCTGTCGCGAGTCGGCGCGTATGGGCTCGGTGACTCGCGTAACTACGGCGGCTTCCGCCCGTCGCTGCATTGCGGTCCGTCTCCACCCTACTTTGAAGGCGATTTGATCCTTGGCGGTGACTTTGGCTTTGGTGGCGTTGGGAGTGTTGGTGGCTTTGTAGGGGGTGAGTACGGGTACGCTGTGGGCGGCAATGGAGGCCTTGGTGGTGATGGCCTCATAGTGGATGATGCCCCGGTAGGAGTCACTGCTTCGGAGCCTGCGCCGGCCGGCCGCCAGCCTGAAGCCGGCGTGGATTTCTCGGAGACCAACGTACAGGTCGAGGGTGTTGATGAGCCTGATATCATCAAGACAGATGGGCGTTACGTATTTGTCATACGCGGCACCAAGTTGTTCGTGCTAAAAGTCGAGAACGGGGGAAAGAATGGCTGGGTCACTGGCGAACTGACTTTGCCATCTCACGCAAGGGAGATGCTTATTGAGGGTAATCATTTGCTCGTGTTGGCACAGACGTATGGCAGTATCTACTCCTCGGTTCGGAGCGACACCACCTCTGTATACCAGATCAAGGTCACGAATGGTGTCCCACGCTTGTTGGCCACGCTTCGCATGCAAGGACGCTACTTGAACTCGAGAGAGGTTAACGGAGTGGCCCGAATCGTCATGCTGTATAAGCCGCAATTCAGGTTCAGGTATCCGTCATGTTTACTTCCATACGGCGAAGCCGCAACCCACAATGAACAGATTATCCAAAACTCCACTCAAAACGACTGGTATCCCTCTTACAGACTGAATATCGAAGGCCAGAATGATGAAATTACCGATCTGATTTCCACTTGCTCCAATGTATTCAGCCCTCCAAGCTTCCCGGGATTTGAATTGCTCTCGGTTGTCACTCTGCCGGTGTCAGGGAACCTGAGGCCGACAGGCAGCGTTTCAATTGTCTCCGAAGGTGATGAAGTGTATGCTACAGCCTCTTCCTTGTACGTTACGACCACGGACTATCGCTGGGATTTCTTTGGCTTCGAGAGCAGCATCAGGTCTGGCAGAAACTTCAAGACGTCCATCCACAAGTTCTCGTTGAGCAACCGTGGCGCCGCATACGTTGCAAGCGGTGACGTCACTGGCAGCGTGCTGAATCAGTTTTCCATGCATGAGTATAATAACCACTTCTTCATTGCCACGACCGAGGGCGCTCGTTGGTGGGGTTCTCGCGACGAAAGTTCGAGTAAGGTTACCTCGTTCGCGACCGCCTCGAACAGAAGGTTGCAGAAGGTGGGAGAAGCCGGCAACTTGGGATTGGGGGAACGCATTTACGCCGTGCGGTACGTGAAAGACACAGCATATGTAGTGACTTTCCGACAAATCGATCCGCTCTACATCATCGACCTGTCCAACCCAAGGTCGCTGAGAGCGACCGGGGAACTGAAAATCCCAGGCTATAGCGCATATCTACACCCGATCGTACCGGGACGCATCCTGGGCGTCGGACAAGATGCCACTCCAGAAGGAAGGGTCACGGGCTCCAAGGTGACGTTGTTCGACGTCTCGGACAAGACGAACCCATTGGAGCTGTCTTCGTGGACCATGCCGAATGGTCACTCGTCCGCGGAATGGGATCATCGAGCATTCCTGTACTGGGCACCAGAATCTGTGGCAGTTCTGCCAGTGTCAACGCACTTCTGGGGTAATGAGTTTGTGGGATCGGTTGTGTTGGAGATTTCGGAGAGCACTATCCGGGAACGCGGTCGCATAACGCACGGACCTGCCTCGGCCTTTTACACACCGTCGATTGAACGGAACCTTGTCATTGGGGGGGAGCACTTGTGGTCGCTTTCTTCAGAACAGATTCAGGTGAACAACATCAGGGACCTTTCGAAGGAGTCTGCGACCACGCTGCAGGTCTCGCATCCGCCACCATGGTGGTGGGGGGTGGACCTTGGTAATGGTGGGAATGGTGGATTGATTGGAGATCCGTTCATGTAATTAGAACTCAGTAAAAGCAATTTGCTTTCAAAATTTCAAACGTTTCCTCGTCGGTAGTCGTCCACGACGAGGCATGATGCATGCCATGATGGATCCTCCGCCCACATCAATGCTGCTCTTATTGGCTTGCTCCGTTTGGCTTCATCTTTGAACCGCATCCATATTCTACCTTTCAGACCATCAGATTGCTTTCTTACCACAATTTAGACTCCTTCGATGCGCCCCAGCTCTCCACTTCCCTCCCAACACTCGCGTTGTTCTTCTTCTTGAGAGACCATGAACTCGAAATCACATTTTGTCCTGTCCATCATTGTCTTCTTTGTCGCATTGCTCAGCTCGGCACATGCCAATCGCGCCACCGATGACCCGCCCGCACGGTTTGTCACCAAGCAGTTCAGGACCATTTCCGGACGGAGAATGGCGTACGTAGAGGTAGGTCAAGGCGATCCTATCGTGTTCTTGCACGGAAACCCAACCTCCTCCTACTTGTGGCGAAATGTCATGCCCCACCTCGAGGGACGCGGCAGTCTCATTGCTCCGGATCTTATCGGTGGGGGATTCCGACAAACTCAATTCCAGCGACCCCAGCCGTTACACTATCGTGCAGCACTCCAACTTCCTGTTCCAGCTTCTAGAATCACTAGGCGTCAAACAGAACGTTACGCTGGTGATCCACGATTGGGGTTCGGTGCTCGGGTTTTTGTGGGCGTTCTACAACCGTCAAAACCCAACTGCGGTGAAGGCCATCGTGTTCCTCGAGTCGCTGGTCATTCCATTGCGTACAGAGTTTTTTTCTTCGGACGTGGTGAACTTCTTCTCTTTGCTTCGCTCCCCTGCTGGGGAAGAGCTCGTTCTGAATCAAAACGTTTTTGTGGAACAAGGCCTGCCTGATGGCGTTCTACGTCAGTTAACCACGAAGGAAATGGAAGAATATCGACGCCCGTTTCTGAACGCGGGCGAAGATCGTCGACCGACGCTCACATTCCCAAGACAAATTCCGATAGATGGCTTTCCGGCTGATGTGGCTGTTTTGATTGAGTCCTATTCGCAGTGGCTACGCACTTCCAGCATTCCCAAGCTTCTGATCAAGAGAGAACCAGGTGTTTTGATTACTAATGGATCACTTGCTCTTCAAGTCATTCGTTCGTGGCCTGCGTTGACAGAAGTGTCGGTCCCCGGAATCCACTACTTACAGGAAGATTCTTCGGATCTAATCGGGGTGACTATTGCAAACTGGCTGCCGGCTTAGTAGACCTCTAGCACAGAAGGTGCAGCTTCACGTAAAAACAAAAACAGCATAAAATAATCAGCGTTTTGAGAAGCAAGCTTCTCAAGAAAAATTCGCGAAACTCTTGTAGTTCATATTGTTTTATGTCAACTTGAAGGCAATGCCCCGAAGTGGAGTGCTCCTTTTGAATAAAACAATGGCTGACTCCTGAAAACACAAATGCATTTTGAGCATACGTAGTTTTACACGTGGGTGCACAATAGTTTGGTTTCGTTTGCATGCAAATGATTAAATTTGTCGGAGCCTGTAGCACAAACGAGGTTAACCCTTTTGGGACTAAAAGTTCTTATGTCTAGTGAGCTGTCTAGTAGACATAAGAAAGAGCCAATGAGAAGGAAAGAACTGACTCGATCATGCGGATGAGAAAAAGCGGTGTAACAAACCATGTTGATTGCAATACACGTGGTACTCAAGTTCCAATGTTATTGGTTTGATTTCAAACCGATTGAATTTGTAGCCAATTGAAAAGATTCTTCGCTTATGTCTAGTGAGCTAGACATAAGCCAAGCAGACAAGTGGCACGCTGACAACCATTGGTTATAGCGGCTACCCAATCATGTTGCCCGCTTATGCCTAGCTCACTAGACATAAGCGAACCGTCTCAAAAAGGTTAAATGTGTACTACACAAATGTCGGCCTTCGAAAAAATACTACGAAATCAGAATGGTTGGCCTATGAAAAACTGTTTCATCCTGCACAATTTGCGAGTCGTCGCGCACTGTATTCTAGTTTGTCGTGATCGGTCAAGTTTTACTTCCTGTACCATATTGTGTTTCTATGAATCGTTCAATCCGAGAGGTTAATTGTGGAAACCGATCTGATCACGCCAGACGTGTCATAGGGGAAACGGATTGCAATAGATGTTCGGGGCCAATTCTGGACACTTTTGGTCATATCTCCGATACAAGATAAACGAAACGCAGCATGAAATCTGCGCTTTTTTTTGTCCCTTCTCCCCCCAAAAGCACACGTTGCGCCACGCTGGCATGACAACGATATAAAGCCTGAAACTACGCCTCGCCTGGCTTCAGCGCAACGGAGCAAAACAGATTGAACCACACGTCGCGCAGCCATGACGCGAATCCGCAAAAAAATCAAACTGGACGCCGCACCGCGCCGACGCGACGTAAAAAAATTGGAACGCGCGTGGCCCCGCCCTGCCACGAGGTTGCAAAAAAAAACATAATGCGTGTGGCGCCGCCTTACTGCCACGCCGGAGAACAATCAAGCCACGTGTTGCGCTGCGCTGGGACGAGGCTACCAACGAGGTAGAATGCACTTTGCGTCGCCCTGTTCCGACGCTGCAGAGCCAATTTGGTGCCCGCACGAGCCTCCCTGACGCGACGTCTCAGAAACGAATTAGAGAGCCGCCATCGCCATAGCCGCGCTGCTGAAAGCCGCGCATTATGACTTTGGCGGTTGCCTCGTGTCCCTGCTGCGCGTCGCCTGTTGACCGTGCAAAGCCACCTCACGCCCGCCGTCAACCGTAACGCTACTCACAAGCTGCTTGCGGCCACCCGTTTGTATAAACTAGATGGCACAAATGCCTTGGAAGGCGCTGCTGGGCCAAAAGAAAGACACCACAAAGCACACGCATTTTATGAATACGCCAAATTTAAACGCATAACTTGCAATACATCGCGTCTATCGTCACTGAAGCAGCGCATCAAGGTCGTTCAGAAGAAAGCAAAGAAGGTTTAGATCTTCGTGCTGACGAGTGTTTTGCAATCCGACGAGTTCGCAAACAAGGACCGCGTCGCGATAAGCGCACCTACAAGGTTTTTCAGCCCCGCTTTCTATAGGGATAGGGTCGATGGTAGAACCCCGCGGTAGGGCTCACACAGGCCGGGCGTAAATCCGGGCAGCCCCGTCCTGGACGTGCAGCCAGAGTTGGGGTAAGTATAAACGGCGTGGAATCCTGGTAGCTCCTGCGAGCCACAGCCAGTGGAGATATCCTAACCAACGGTGTTGGGCAAAACGAGCAACCACCGAGCCGCGCAGCTGTGCACTGACTGGAGAGATCGCGAAATATTCCCAGACAATGTGGGTCAAACCTGTTTAACCGCGCAGAGCGAGAAAACCGGATGACAGATATAATAACAATAAAACAAGAGAAAAAATACTGTAACGACGGTCTAGAACTCCTCAGTGGTAGAGGTCGGATGACTAGCACGGAATTGTGCCGGGTTGACCGATTAGGGACAAAGACCGTTCACAAGCCGCAAGAAAGTCAGAGCCAGAAGCCTCCTTGAGGTTTACTTCCAGTGCAGTGGCGGCAAGTGCCGCCACCTATATAGGGCACTTGAAAATATCAAGTAGAAATGTCGAACTATCCGGCGCTGCCGGCCAACATCCTACACGTGTGAAACCGTGGCAGGCTTGCCACGGCGCACCCCGCATCGGGCCAACTCAGCACAGGTGTGCAGAAACACTACCTTTCCTAGGCATACCCCAAGATAGGGCCATTACTACGGTAACCTTTCATAGCATGAGGTGTCGAAGCCGGTAACGGATCAACAGACTATGAAAAACACCTCGGTGCATCCATCTGTACGGCGTTTTTCTCTACAACGAGCGGCAAGTACGAATGAGATCCCATAATACAATCCAAGGAGATACTTGTAAGAGACCTCGCGCAAGCACTTGCGTAACTCTGCAGACGCCTCGACGGTACCTTTCGCCAACCGGTGAAGCAACATAGTCACACGTATCATCGTGTCAATCGAAAGCTCCACTTCGACGTCATATAAGCCACTGTTAGAGGTCGTTCTAGAAGCATAGTCGTCCTCATCTCGATTCGAGGTATCGGCTTCGTTGGCAGTTTCGACTGCTTCCAAATCCAAAACACTTTCCTCTGGCGGTGGTGGTGGTTCCGGACTGGAGGCAGCAGGACTAGTGTCGTCCGTCATCGCTGCGATTTTTTCGGTTACGGTCAGCTTCTTGTCACTCATGGTGAGTTGGAACGACCGATGCGATGCCCAAACTGGTCCAAGCAATATGTCACTCATATAGTAAAGCCAGCGAGAAGCCCTTAAGTAGGCATTATCCACGACGAACCCAGGACCTCGTTAGCATGCTGTCTCAGGAGAAGCTCGTCACAAATGAAGGCCACCTTAACGCATCTATACCCGAAGCCTTCGTCTACCGAACCACCCCGGCGAGGGATGAACGAGTACACGGAGTGACTATTCAATCTATTCGATGATGCGAGACTTAAGGAGCCTCACCAAGCGCATGATGTCACCTTCGGGGACCTGGATTCCGACTGACACGCTGAACGACACCCGCAACCCCAGCAACACCCCCCGGGGAAAGACAGTTGGCAGACGGCTGACCAGGATGCCCAGCACATTATCAACGGAATCGAAGGAGACGACCCCTCCCGCGACGTCACGCAGTATTGCTTCAAATTCACCCATTAGCACTGGCGACCAAGTGATGTCCGGAACCGCCCCGTATGAAGACGAGAAGCGATCCATGACCTCTGAAACTTCGTCACCTATCGGAGAGCTGCCAGCCAGACGGAGGTAATCGGGGTCGACAGTGACGGCTTTAGCAACGGATGCTTCAACGTTTGGCGTGACCAACGACATGGCTTCGATCGGAGTCCTTAAATCCTGATGAACAAGGCGAGTCACCATAAAGCAAACAGGACCTTCAGAGTTGACAATAACCGCCAAGGATATACACCGCTGCAGAACAAGAGGAGAAGAACAGAGCTTCGCCCGCGACCTCAAGATGGCATCTGGTAGCACGGACGAACAAATTAACACCCCAATGTGACAATGCCCAAGACACTCCCCCACATGACTGAAGCACCAGATCACCAACGGCCAACCATCGAAACACATAATAGAGGATCGTACGTCGACATCACTACATGCTATAGATGGTGAGCAACACTAGGGTATTTATGACTAGACGGTGAGCAAGTTACAACTTAGGGTATGCAAACCACAAAAATTGTAGACATAAGCCCCCGAATTCGAGGCTTCGCAGCCCACTTAACTCGGGCAGACCGCTTCTTCCGTCACGAAGACCCTCCAACCCTCTCCCATCCCTTTCCATCTCCGTCGTCGACCCTCTTCTTTGACATCCCCACCTCCCTTTAGCACGGTCTGTGCTTCTCTTCCATCAACCTTCTCTCCCTTCCATTTTTTCTTTCTCTCTACGGGCGGCTCTACCTCCCGCCCCCCTTCCCTTCCTAAAGTTGTAGTGTGTTGCCCTCCTTGGGCTCGTGTGCACACTACGACGGTTCTCATCGTACCGACGCCTTCGTTCTACCCCGAACTTGGGACGTGCGTTGCATCTAATAGCGTCTCTGTCGTCAATTGTTGGTCTCGACGTGAACATTGAGACAGGCCGTGTGGCTTCAGTTCTGTTGTTCGGCTGTTGCGTTTATCGCTCAGCTACCGTATTATTTTTCGCCGTTTAGGCTGGTACTCTCGGGCCTTTGTTGTGTTGCTCTCCTTGGGTTTGTCACCACCCGCGCCGTTCTGTTTGGTTACGAAAAATGGCGTCCACATTAATAAATGTTTTTCTGCCTAAACACGTCAGGAGTTTATATCGGCTTCAGAAGCGCTCTTATGCATTCATTTTAAAGCTATCCGTTCTCTATGAGCACAAATACTTTTTACTTAAGCAAATTAGTTCGCACTCTAGAAGTCTTTGTTTCTTCAAACTTTTACTTCGTTCAGCCATTTATTTTAAAACTACTTAACATCAATTGAGCAATATAATTTGATACATCACGAGACGTTATCAAATTGACTACTGGGGGATGCGGGAAAAGTAATAAAAAAAGAAACGTATATATAGAATTCGAAAGTCTGCAACTAGAAAGTATGTTATATGGAAATAGCGATTCAACAAGAAGGAATTTATTTGTAAACGCAAAATGTACGATAACACACAATAAAAGCGACCAAAAGACCCAGAACAATTTTTCTAAACTTCTTAAAGAACTTTAGTGCGAACAATGTTTTCAGACGTTGTATACCAATCATCAAGACCCTTCAAGTCAACGGGGAAGACGCTTGATCCATCTGAGAAGTCCAGAAGTTCTGTTCTTGGAATATGTGTTTCTACCATAAAAGGGAGAAATCTTGCAAACGGAGTACACTAGGTCATTTGCCGATTCGCGAAGCAATTTCAAAGACCTTTTAAAGCCAAGTGTCATCGGATGGTATGATAACATTGCTTGAAACTGCCTCGAAAGCCACTTTTTGTGCAACATACTCATATCGACCATTGGATCCGGCCATTGTACAGTGAGTTTAAACACAGTCCCATCTTTGAGAACCCGAGAAACCAGATATTCGTCTTGGATACTAGGAGGAAATAAAATGGCAAGTGAAAGATATTGTACCGTAGTTTTCTTGTGTTCCCAGAGAGACGTTAGTATAATGGGTTTAAATTCCTTCGGGTCTTCTACAATGTTCTTCTCTATTCCTTCAGTGACAAGCACTGCTTGATCCATTTCTCCCGTATTCCATTTACTACTACCAGTAACAACTGGAACAGTATCGATGTCTTCCGTTCTTCTTGGTATAACCTGGGAAACATTATTCTCTGTAGAATGGTCGGCAACAAAAGGATGTCGTTACTCAAAAACTGTTGGAGTACGTACGACAGAAGTTCATTATTTCATCACGAATTATTTTAAACCGTAAGCGAAATATTTGGAGCTTGAATAGTTTAAAAATTGGACCCATATGGTACACTTCAGTTGCATTCTCCTCGCTCGTCAACTCTCCATTTCGGAACATTGTTGGAAGACGTTTTACCGCTTCTGAGTTTTCGGTAAAGCGTGGTACTAGACGCTTGAGAGGCATGATTTGTCTTCGACGGAGGACGAAAATAAGATTGCAACTCTGAAACTGAGCAGAGGTTGAACGGTGATGTGAAAAATCTCTTGCAGTTTGGCTTTCACATATATATAGAGAAAGTGATTCTACTTCGTTATATCACAAATTACGACGGAAAGAACGTTTCACAACGCCAGATTTCACATATGTGTTCATATTGTTGAAGAAATATCCATTATCAAACAAATGGGACACATCTCAGGTTGATAACCTATATCTCGTAAGGATCTGAAATCAATCTCAACATACATGACGCACCACGAGTGTATATTGCGCACCAATCTACATCTTAAAAGAAACGTTGAGATAGAATTAGATCGTAACCTTAACTCAACATACAGTAGCTGACGACGAAGCTTTCGTCGAGACCAAACTTGACGCATTGCAACTGTTACTTCCCGTAAACAAGTTCTAGAAAGAACAATAGATATAGTGGTGCAATCCCACGAATGGGCAAACAAGAGCCGCGTCGCGGAAAGCGCACCGAGAGGGTGTTCGAATCCTGCTCTCTACAGAGGTAGATGCAGCAGCAGAACCCTCTGATATGACCAGCGCGATGCCGGGTGTAAATCCAGGAGGCCCGATCTGATCGTGCAGCCAGAGGAAAGGGGGAAGAATCGGCGCAGGTATCCAGATGTTCCGGCGAGCCACAGTGAGTGGAGGTATCCAGCCTAACGTTAGGGGGCAACAGGTGATCAGCAAACGAGCCGCACTGCGGAGCAATGACTCGTGATAAACGGGAATAAGTCCCGAGACTAGTGGGCAAAAACCTGTGTAACAGGGCAGAGAAACGAGAGCCGTATGACGGAAATAATAACAAAGAAACAAAAAGAGGTCCCGTAACGACGGTCTAGAACTCCTCAGTGGTAGAGGTCGGATGACTAGCACGGAATTGTGGTGGCTTGACCGATTAGGGACGAATACCGTTCACAAGCGGAAAGAAAGTCAGAGCCAGAAGCCTCCTTGAGGTTTACTTCCAGTACAGTGGCGGTAAGTGCCGCCACCTATATAGGGCACTTGAAAATATCAAGTAGAAATATCTAACTATCCGGCGCTGCCGGCCAACATCCTACACGTGTGAAACCGTAGCAGGCTTGCCACAGCGCACCTGGCATCGGGCCAACTCAGCACAGGTGTGCAGAAACACTACCTTTCCTAGGCATACCCCAAGATAGGGCCATTACTACAGTAGCCTCTCATAACATGAGGTGTCGAAGCCGGTAACGGATCAACAGACTATGAAAAACACCTCGGTGCATCCATCTGTAGGGCGTTTTGCTCTACATCCCCCCCCTCTCAGGCTGAGACACCGACTCCGTCGACTCGATGCGCCTCACGATGGAGGTATATAAGGAAGTCTCCCAAGACGGGTCTGCCTAGAAATGTTCGGAACCACCAACACCTTCGGTGTCAATAGGCAACCTTGCCATTTCGAGCCCCCTTCCGATGTCCCACACACCGAACGCCCCTCCGTCTTCGACGGCACGCATGCAAGTTTCCAACTTGTCGTTCCGGTCTGTACCTCTTCCGCAGTCGGCGGCTACCGTAGTCCGTAATAGACCCCGATGATGAGGGGCGACTCAGTAGTTAGAGGTAAACTTCTCCAGCCTTGCTGGCTTGGCTCAAACTTTTCTTCTTGTTCTCCCCCTTCTCAGTGGGCAATACCTCGTTCGAGGCTGTTTCGAATGGCCCACGAGAGAGGGGTAACCTCCGCCGAAGCGGCCGTAGCGATAAAACTTCAGACTAGTAGTCTTCCTTCCAGTGTCCTGGCTTCTTCTCCTTCTTATTAGGCTTCTTTCTTCTTGATCTTCTTCTCCACTGTAAGTGGCTTCCGCGTTTCGCGGCTTGTCTGTTCACACAGAGACCGTCCGCATAGAGCAACATGTTGGTGCTTTTCAGTAGCGTCCGCCTAGGGCGGCTTGTTAGTATCAACGTCGTTGCATCCGCGTAAAGCGGCACGTTTTTCATGATGTAATTCCATCCACGTGAAGCGGCATATCCCGTCTGAGACGGCATAACTCACGTATTGCGGGTATTCAACCCACTTGGGCTTTGTCCAGCGTAGCTGGTATCGGTCTCCGTGCGCGACGGTGGTACTGTCGGACCTTAGAGCGAGGCAAATGCTCGATAGGCTCATGTGTGTCCTTCGAAGGAGGACAGCCGTACCAACGGACTCGATACAATAGCTCTCCATCAGAGGCGTAGCCGTGACTAATCAGACGGTCCATAACGTACTCCCTGACGAGGACACGCTGCTCAGTGTGCGGTTGGGTTGTCGTGCCCTCTTTTGAGGCGTCGTTGATTGCTTTTGCGTCGTGGGCGTCGCAGCCAAACGGCTTCCGTCCTGACGGCAGTGCGTTCTGTACGCCAGGGGGTTCTGGTGACGATTTTGTGTTCCTGGCATTCAGGCTTCCAGGTTTCTGCCTTTCCTTCCCGAGTTGTCGGGCTGTGACTTTGCTTTGGTCTTCTCGAACAGCAAGCTTCCGGCGTTCCGGCGGGATCTCCCGTCGTGAGGTTGAACGATCCGCCTTGCGGTGCGCCAGCGAGTGGTGCTGTTGTGCGCGCCGTGGCGGCGTTTCGCCACTCACTGCTGGTGAAGGGGCCTGCGCCGTTGCACGGCTGTGCGCTGCCGATTCGAATTCGGAATTTCTGTTTTCGGCGGCCGCAAGCCTTACAGCAGGCACTGGCCCTGTTCGTGTGCTGTTCTCCTCCACTGGAGGCGGATCGCCGGCGAAGCCAGACACTTGGCGCAATGTGCGCACGTGTGCAGCGTTGTGCTGCTTCCCACTTACTGTGGCGTATCGGCTCGCCACATCGGCGGTTTCCTCCGTGTTTTCAACGGCTTCATCACTCGATGCTTCACTGAGATCTCCCGAAGTCGGGTCTGCCGTAACAGCACGGTCTCTTTCGACTAATTTTCCTTCCGGACTTTCGGCTTTCCTTGATGCATTTGCGTCCCCGCTCGCGGGCTCCGACTGCGGCACGGGTGTATTCTCTGCATTCGACGCGGCTGTTGCGGTGTTTGCGACACTCTTTTCCGGCGTGCCGATCTCACGCTGCACGGCTGGGGCAGGTTCTTGTCCTTCCGTCTGTGACGGCCGTACAGTGCTATCCGCGGGCCAAGCGTCGGCTTCTGCAGCAGCTACATCGTGGTGTTCTTACGGATTTCCGGCTTCGTGCTCCACCGAAGTGTTGCGTTCCTCCTCAGGCTTCCGCGATAATTTCGGGTCAGGCTCTTCGCTCCGGATCTCCGGCTGTTTCTCCTGCGTCAGCGCGTGCTGCGGCGGGACAGAGGCCTGGGAGGGCAATTCCGTCGACGATGGTGACAACGACGAAGAACGATCTGACTCCTCCCCCTTCTTAGTTGGAGCGTCGGGGGCGGTGGTTAGTATCCCCGGAGGGGCCAGTATCCGCGTGCGTACGTGAGCGACAGCAGAGACTGACTGGTAGGATTCCGGCTTATCCGGCAAATCAGCAAGTCCGCGGTTGGGATGGGGCAATATTGACAATGAAGTGCCCGCTTCTGCTTCAGCGGCTGGTTCAACACTAGGCGTAGCGGTGTCCGGCGTTTCCGGTTACGTTTTCTGAGAAGCAGGCGTTGGCACAGGCGTTACGCGATCCCGCGGAAAACGCTCGTACTCTACCTTGATGTCAAGGACAACCGTAGTGTCGGTAACTGAAAGGACCCGGTAGGGAACATCCGCGATAGGAGAAAGCTTGTGGCGCTTCTCCTTATCGAGATTGTAGTATTCCTTTCGTATGAAGACATAGCTACCTTCCCTAATCTGAGGAGCATGTTTGCGCACTCTTGCGTCGAAATCTCGCTTGTAGGCGGCCTGTGCCTTAGAAATATTGTGCTTACCCGTAGGAATGATGTTCATGAGCCAGCTCTTCCACGCGTCCCTATGTAGGCGGGGCGAGGGAAACTTATCCAGAATTGGCTGTGGCTCGATGACCACCGACGGTGGAACGCCTGATAGCACAAGCTCGAACGGCGAGATCTGAGTAGTGCGATGAACCTGCGTATTGTAGGCATATGTCACCGCATCGGTGTATTGATCCCATTCCGACGGATGCCCGGCAACGAATGTCCGTAATGCATTGAGCATTGTGCGGTTAAAGCGTTCACCTTGCCCATTACTCTGGGGATGATATGTTCTCGTGAACCAGTTTTAGATCCGCAAGATGCGGCAGACGTCTTGAAAGAACTTAGCCGCAAACTGCGGTCCATTATCCGATAACAAATCAATAGGCGGTCCGTAGACAAAAACCCAGTGTGTAACGAAAGCTTTGGCGACCGCACTGGCGGTAACCTGTTTCATAACAGCTTAGAAAAGCGATCGGTGATCACTAGTAGAAACGGGTTTCCCTGACGGGTGCGAATAAACTCACCGAGCAAGTCAATAGCCACGAACTTCAGTGGAGCCCTAGCAGGAAAAAGTACCAACTTCTTGGAGTACTTCCGCAGTTTAACGCGGTTCTTTGCGCAATCAGAACATCCACGAACAGTAACATACGCATCGAAAGCCATCGCTGGCCAATAGAAGTCCTTTCTCAAGGTGTAGTACAACTTCCTGCCACCAGGGTGGGCTGAGAGCTTGACATAGTGCGACAGATGCAGTACTCGTGACTGAAGTGAGTGAGGAACCACAATCTGTGGCCTGCGCCAGACAGTTCGGATGAAGAATCCTTGGTCGTTCTCGACGAAGGGGAGTCGTGCTACGCCGCTCAGACGGCTACGAATCTCCGTACAAAAACGGTGCGTGTGCTGCTCCCGGATGAGTTTCTCCGGCTTGATCGGTACGAAAGAACCCGGTTTTGGGCGCCTGTCTGACACGGCTAAAACAGCATCGTAGATGTCTCATTCTTCCGAATCTTCATCGGCATCGCTCGAGCCGTCTTCCACGAGGAAGCACGGTATTTCTAGGTCATCGACTGGCGCAGCTTCAGCCACGGTTTCCAAGCGGGACAGTGAATCAGCCTGAGTGTTCAGGAGTCCTTTCTTGTAGCGGATTTCAAAGTCGAATTCGGACAAGCGAAGTATCCACCGCATCAAGCGGCCAGATGGCTCGGCTATAGAGAGTAGCCAGCGTAGGGCCAAATGATCGGTATGAACAATGAAGCGAGTTCCTATAAGATAGGGCCGCAGTGTCTGTAATGCCCAGACAACTGCCAAGCACTCTGTCTCGGATACCGAGTAATTCCTGTCGTGAACGTTGAGGCTTCTTGACCAATACCCAATTGGCAATCGCTCGCCATCCTTGGTGGTCTGGAATAGGGCACAGCTCACTTGGTAGTCGCTCGCATCCGTATCTATTGTATACGGAAAACCAGCCCTAGGTAGGGATAAAACAGGTGGCGATGTCACCGCGTCCACGAGCGACGAGAAAGCCGCGGATGTGCTGTCGTCAAACGCTTCCAGTTGTACTGGCTGTCCCTTGCGAAGAAGCTCGTTTAGAGGTGCAGAGATATCCGCAAAGTTCGGTATAAAGCGCCGGTAGACATTACACAAGCCGAGAAAAGATCGGATTTCAGTCTGCGTCCGCGGATGCTTAGCCTCTTTGAGGCACTTCACATGTGCTTCGTCGATAGATAGCCGTCCAGGACGGATGACATGACCGAGATACCTGACGGTTTCGGTAAAGAACTCGAACTTCTTCAGCTTAAGTGTAATGCCTGCATCTCGTAGGCCTCGCATCACATCCCGTGCGTGGGTCAAGTGCTCGTCCTGGTTGCTGGAGTAGACAATGATGTCATCCAGTTAAACCAGGGAAGTCTTCCACTTGAAGCGGGCGAGCAAAATATCCACAACTCTCTGAAATGTGGCTGGCGCGTTCGTTAACCAAAAGGGCATCCGATTGAATCGGTATAATACTTCATGACAAACGAAGGCTGTCTTGTCACGATCTTCAGCCCTCACGAGAACTTACCAATAGCCCCAATTCGCCTCTACGGTGGTGAAAACTTTCGCGTCGCCCAATGAATCGATGCATTCATCCATTCGTGCGATAGGATATACATTCTTGACCGTGGCCGCGTTCAGTTTGCGGTAATTGATGCAAAATCGCCAAGACCCATCAGCTTTGGGCGCGAGCACCACCGGCGATGCCCAAGGTGACTGAGCCAGCTCGATAACTCCAGCGCGGAGGATTTTCTCAACTTGAGCTTTCTCTTCCTGCCGAGCTGTCGCTCCTGCCCTGTAAGGGTGCTGTGAAATGCGCCAAGTATTCGGTAGCAAATCAATCCGATGTTCGGTAATACCAATCTTCCGGAGGGAACCATCCCACATGGGCCTGAACTCTTTGAGCATATGCCGCAATTTATCGCGGTGAGTCTCTGGAACATGACTGAAGTCCAGAGACTCGAGCTCCTTTACTACCTTATCCTTCGTGTCAGCAGCACTCAGGTCCTTATCGTTACTGTCCGACGAGGTCGGCATTGCTTCCTTCGACAGACTGCGGTTATTCGAATCCTACGAAGTCGGCGTAGCATTTCCCGACAGACTATTCGGTCCAGTATTCGGTTCGGAACTGTTCCGTTCCGCCTCCCCCTCCTCAGCTTCGAGGATTCCGAGAACTTCGGCCATAGAAACCTGAGAAGGCACTATGGCCGCAGGGTGCGGGACCAATGATCCAATAACTTGGCTCCCAACTAACCGTTGAGGAAAACGGCTGAAGTTCGCAACCAGCACCTGAAAAGGCTTCTCGGGTTCGACGAAAACAGTCCCATTATCCAGGGCGAGCTGATGCTTCTCCTGCAACGCAGGCAACGGTTTCACCGTTTGTAAGCCACATTGGGGAGATGTTACAGTAACCCAGACCTGCGATTCGGGCGGGATGCAAATAGACCGAGCAACTCGGAGTTTTGTAGACTTCCGTTCATCAGCGGCAGGCTCCTGCGCAGCAGGCGAGGGAACTTGCTTCTTCAAAGCCCGTCGAAGGGGACGCCGAACAATCGGTAAAATGGTCCCATCCGCCATTTCGATGGTTCTTCGCAGCGGTCGAATTGATTCCACGAAGCGGTCACAGAAGTCACATCCGAGTATAACCGGCGCAGCGAGCTGCTTGCAAACCCAGAAATCGAGCTTCACCACGAAGTGGCCAAGCCTGACAAGCAGGTCTATCACTCCCACTGTAGAGAGTGGCCAATTATTCGCATCCGCAATATCAATATGCGCCGCCGCACGAACGCGAGACAGCAAGTGCGGCGGAATCATAGACTCAACCCAAAAGTTTGGCCCAGCTCCTGTATCGAGCACGGACAACTGCCGAACCATATACTGGTCGGAAACACCTAGGTCGGCGTAAACTTTGTAGTTACGTTTCGCCATGACCAGGACTCTATCCGGGTACCGGCTGTTCTTAAACCGTATCCACGGGCGACGCAAGACACTAAGGTGCTCAGAGTCCACGTCTGTAGTGGCCATCTTCCTCGAAAGGATTGTGACCGGCTAGCGAGGCTTCTCAGTCTCAGGCGGGCTAGACCCAATCGCTGGGGGCGCCTCTCCATTGCTGGAGGCTCCCATGATCAGTTTTTCTGAGCTTCGCCGCCAATCTGCGGAGGTCTCGATTCCGAAGGAGCGGCTACAGTTCCACCATTCGATGGCACCGTTTCTTGGTTTCCAGGCTGAGTCTCCGCCTTCGCACGAAGATACGAATTGTCGGGAACGCCTTCCCGTTCGGCGGGCGTCAACGACCCATATTGAGGCACGATCTTCGCTATATCCCGTATGTGCATTAAACAATTCGGAGCGATGTGTCCATGCCTGTAACAGGTGTGGCAAATAAGGTGCCGGAGAAGATCCGGGTTCAGCTGACGGCGCTCCTGTCCTGGAGGATAGGGATCCCTCCAACCAGGGCGTTGACTGCGATATCCACCAGCGTGTGGCACGTGCAAAGCCGGAACGTGTTGACCGGTGTACAGAGCGGGGTCTACGTCAGCAGTAGACGGCTCCGTCGTTGACGGCAACTCCATAGTCGGCATTGAACCATCAGCATGTAACAGGTGTAGATTGTCATAACCCCCTTGAACCGAACCTCGCAATAGAGGCAAAGAAGAGTCCCAGCTTTCTACATGAAGGAGGCGGCGCGTGCGCGTCTTGAGACCAGCGCGTGCGCGAGCTGCATCCCCCTCAGCTTGGGCAAATTGTACGAGTTCCAGATAGGTAATCTGGCGTTTGTTCTCCCGATAACGGGCTACCAACGTCCGAAAGGATCGGTCCAAGCCATTAAAAAACATCGTACACCGCTCAGCTGCGGAGAACACGTTGCCACATCTGTGGAAAGCCTTGTTGAGGCGGGTAAAATAAACGGTTTCCGACTCATCGGCTCCTTGCTTCCTGTATCGCAGCGCGAGTATAGAACCTTGTATCGCGTTGCCTGTCGCGTAAGAGCGCAGGAGATATTGTACCGCTTCCGGCCAGCACGTAACTCCTCCTTCGGAGGCGCGAGATGACCCACGGACCGAATTGAATTGATCTTCGGCTACGCCCGTCAAAAAGTACGGCAGCGCAATGTAGGCCTGTGCCTCACTCATCCGAAGTACATCGGCTTTCGCCATGAAGCGGCCAAGAAAATCCTAGACAAGAATTGGATCTTCCCCAGAGAACTTGTGGGGCTTTAGCGTGAGATCCATTTGTCGAAGATGATTCGGCACCTTGCCAGTCCCACGTGAGGTTCTCTGTGGCGTCGTGTCATCAAGCCGATAATATCGGTACGATAGCAGCTTCTGATACAGTAGGTTTATCGGCTTCAATTCTTTCAATCCAAGGTGTCTCCGTCCTTTCGTACGGCCTCGTGCAACACCAGAAGTGGCTTCAGCAGCCCGCGAACGGGAAGGACGCTGGCGAGAGCGATCGTTCTCGCTGTCCGACGAGTCGTATGAAGATCTTACATTTTGGGCTTTCTCTTCTGAAGAGGACGAAGAAGACGAGTCAGACTCAACCTTGACCTTCTTCCTTGCCGGACGATCCCGGGAACGGCGCGAGTGCTGAGAACCCTCAGAAACTGGGGCTCCCGGCGCAACAGCATCAGATACGATGATTTGCTCGACCGTCTCCTGACGAGTAGCCAGGCGTTCCAGGCGTGCAGAAGCCTGCTCCTGCAGGGCAGCCGACACCTGTCGGTGTTCCATAAGCTGGTTGACATCAGACAGTAAATCACGGACGTCGCTCGAAACATCCCGGACACCGGCTTCATCGAGCGTTGCTGGAGTTTCGTAATATCCCGGATGAGGCCCACTTGGGAGTTCTGCAGGATGCGAACCTGAGCCTCTAATTCAGGGAGGGTGTACTCGTCGGACCGCGACGACATAACATCAACCGCTGCGGCGGAATCAGCCGCAGGTGCGGTTTCAGTTGGCCCACGAGTGAGTGAGGTCCCGTTATCAGAACGGGGACCGCGGGAAGCCGATTTTGGAGCGCCATTACCGGGGCTCTCGAGGGTGTCCTTCGGTAGCGGAGGCAGACTTCCCGGCGAGCCGGACGAACCTGGCACAGAAGTGGCACGTGGCGCGCCACCCCTGCGACGAGACGACATCGTTCACCGACACATTCGGCGAATTGGCAACCAAAACAACTTCCGAAAACGGACAATGAAAGAACCGTAAGAACGGATATTCCCAAATATCTGGGCTCCAAACAAACAAACCAACTCCAACGATTGTTGGCCAATAAAGCCGATTCTAGGTCGGGAGACCAGTTTGTAGTGCAATCCCACGAGTGGGCAAACAAGAGCCGCGTCGCGGAAAGCGTACCGACAGGGTGTTCGAAACCTGCTCTCTATAAAGGTAGATGCAGCAGCAGAACCCTTTGACAGGGCCAGCGCGATGCCGGGTGTAAATCCAGGTGGCCCGATCTGAACGTGCAGTCAGAGGAAAGGGGGAAGAGTCGGCGCAGGTATCCAGATGTTCCGGCGAGCCACAACGAGTGGAGGTATCCAGCCTAACGGTAGGGAGCAACAGGGGATCAGCAAACGAGCCGCACTGCGGAGCACTGACTAGTGATAAACGGGAATAAGTCCCGAGACTAGTGGGCAAAAACCTGTGTAACAGGGCAGAG
The DNA here is from genome assembly GCA_022539475.1 of Gracilaria domingensis. Classification (NCBI taxonomy): domain Eukaryota; phylum Rhodophyta; class Florideophyceae; order Gracilariales; family Gracilariaceae; genus Gracilaria; species Gracilaria domingensis. The sequence goes on along the minus strand of VCMS01000234.1, from coordinate 40,406 downwards.
AAACGAGAGCCGTATGACGGAAATAATAACAAAGAAACAAAAAAAGGTCCCGTAACGACGGTCTAGAACTCCTCAGTGGTAGAGGTCGGATGACTAGCCCGGAATTGTGGCGGCTTGACCGATTAGGGACGAAGACCGTTCACAAGCGGAAAGAAAGTCAAAGCCAGAAGCTTCCTTGAGGTTTACTTCCCGTACAGAGGCGGCAAGCGCCGCCACCTATATAGGGCACTTGAAAATATCAAGTAGAAATATCTAACTATCCGGCGCTGCCGGCCAACATCCTACACGTGTGAAACCGTGGCAGGCTTGCCACGGCGCACCCGGCATCGGGCCAACTCAGCACACGTGTGCAGAAACACTACCCTTCCTAGGCATACCCCAAGATAGGGCCACTACTACAGTAGCCTCTTATAACATGAGGTGTCGAAGCCGGTAACGGATCAACATACTATGAAAAACACCTCGGTGCATCCCTCTGTAGGGCGTTTTGCTCTACAGATATTCCTTGAATGCAAAGTAGTACATACCCGTCTTTTGAGACTTGACATTCGTGAAAGAGAAATACAAGTTCTAATGCACCACCTGATTGAAAATAAAACAAGAATTTAAATTTACGAGTTTATAGTGAGGCGAAGTTGCAACTTTACAACTGAAACTTGAAATACAACGGATTTGAAAACCCAAAATTTTCATCATTGCTTATCAGATCTGTAAAAGCTTTGCATTCACGAATCAGCTCTACGCGATATATTCATGAAACTAACCTTGGAAGCTGGAAATCATTGCCATGTCAAAGATTCACACACGAAAAGAAAGATGTTATTGTACAAATCGGTAAACTGAAGACAAGAAGCAGCAGCATCTTCACAATTTCTTTGCAAGGCTTTCGATAATAATGTCAATTGTTCAAGCAAACAACGATTTATAGAAAAAGCCCTTTACTTCGGGATTTACCCTTCTTTTAAAAACGTTTCTGCTAATCTGCAATCGAGCAATACTCCTGTATGTTCCCTGAGACATACAGGAGAGAGCAGGAAGTGGCCTAATAAACAGATCTGACTGTCAAGCATTTCTGACGAATGACGGTGCAGTATTTTGATAATTTTTACTGTAGCGGTGGAAAGGCTCACAGTATACAACGGCCTCTTTTTGGTGCAAATCAGCGCAAGTGGTTTGTCAGCAGTAGCAAGATGCACCAAAGTAACCGGTAAGAGTCGTATTTTCGGAAATATCATCAAATTGGTATGCTACTTCTTTCACGAGCAAGAGCTTGTCAGTTTCTAAGAAATAGTATAACGGTAGTATTGAAGTAGTTCTATTAGACAACCCATGTTTTCTTTTGCAAATAATATATTACAGTTCAAACTTCTACACTTAAAGACTCGTAAAATAACGATTTTATCGCTACATAGCGGTGTTAAGTACGGCGTACTTTCATTACAAATTAGTCCAGTTTAGCTTTACAACAGAGTACTATACTCGAACTTAATGTCGTATAGTACGATCTGGTTGATCGCCGCGGACGGAGTGGGTTGTGGGGAGTGCCGTGTCGTACGCGTAGAGCTGGCCCGAGCGGTTACTTCTACGCGTAGTTGTCCCCGCATCGGACGTTGGACCCAGGCGTACTTGGGAGCGTACGTAGGACACGTGTGCCAGTCGGACGTTGACGGGCGTAGTATAGTACTGTAAGTTAGTATCTAGAGGTCGCACAGAGGCGGGTTTACCTGATATTTAGGCGAACCCCAACCTCGCCATGACCTCACGTTGTAAACACCAAGCACCCTTTGCCGTACGTCTTGTTCGTCAAGTAGCGCTACCGACAGACCGTTAGGCTAAGTACTATAAGGTTTATTAGGCCGTTCGTACCCTTACGCACGCTCCTGAACGTGCTTGGTGATACCAACCGCCCACTCTCTCCGCTGACCGCCCGGTGCTTCCTCCTTACTCCCCGTACCGATTCGTTACAGTCGCTCCCTCGAGCCGCAACCCACTCCGTCGCCTCAAGACCGCTTTGGGTTTTCTCCCGATATGTACTATATCACACTTAATACACTTGAGTAAATTGTGTCTTGTCTTGAACGTAAAAGATCGAGCAAACTATGACCAAAGACGTTTTGGTTTTGCCGAAGGAGTACCTTCGAAATGTCGACATTTCCCGACATCTCCCTCGATGAACATGTAAATCTTCCTCACACACACCGTTACACTGTGATGCAGTACAAGTACAAGTGGTGTAATAATTTTAATTCTTTTCATATATTTCACAATCAGTGATTGGTGCAAAAGATGATGTCTGCCAGTAGTCAGAAACTTTTGCGATTTCCCGGTCTCTCCAGGTGCTTGTCACAGCAACGACTGCCTCAAACTAGGGTTAGCGTAAATTTGTATTGTTTAGCAGGGCAATAGATTTAAACTGTTATTCGTGGACTTCTCGTTAGATGTAACAATATTACGAAATACATGACACCATTCTAATACAACTCACACATCAGGAGATAGAAACATCTTTATATAAGTTGTTCTGAATTGTTAATTCAATATAGATATCAAATACAGTTTAGTTATTGACATTACGTTGCGAAATAGTGTAATGGTCAGACATTCTGAAGTAAAGTACCTATTAGTAAATACATCGGTAATCGATCAACACCTCGAGTCCAAGACCTCAGCTCCATCCTCGACCATATTCCTACTCTTCTTTTACAAATCCTAGTCAGGGCAATCGACAAAGAGCACGCCAAAAAAGCCCTGGAATACATCAACGATGTTGAAGAAGCACGAAGATCGGAACTGGAACAGTTTTCATTTGAACCGTTTGAGCAATCTGACGAAGATAATGGGTCAGAACATCCCATCTTTGACACAATTTTTGAACTTGACGGTGAACAAGCAATAATCCGAATGACAAATTTCAACAGGCGTCAGCTTCAGTACTTGTACAATCGTTCGGAAAAATTTTTAGCACGCGGTTGGAAGAAAGGCCGAGGCAAAAAGTCTTCGATTTCCTGCTTCGACATGTTATTTATTGCGCTAACAGTGTGCAAAGTGGGAGGTACTTGGCATCATTTGGCCCGTATGTTCCGCATGAAAACAACTTCTTTTCAGAAGGCAGTAACCAACTTCGTCCGCACGTTTGAGATACAGTATTATGTCGATTATGTTATGGAAATAAAGCAATCGTTCTCTATGAAGTGTGTAGAAACTAAGCACAAGCACTTTTCGAACTATCCGCACACTAGATACGATACCGATGTAGTTTTCCTTCACGGAAATCGCCCACTCTGTTCTATGGAAGATGGAAAGAAGTTTTATAGTGGAAAGCACAAGCTTTATTGGCAAAAAGTGGAAGTATCCGTTCTGCCCTGCGGCCTAGCTGTTATTTGTTCTGAACCTCATCCAGGATCAGTTGCTGACATTACGATTCTTCAGAAGAATATGAGCTTCCATAACAAAGCGTTACAGAAGAAGGCGGAAGATGAAGCATTGCAGAACCTTAATGGTGAAGTCGAAAGATCATTTGATACCTGGGCGGTTTTGATGGACAAGGGATACGTTGGAATGGAGCGGGTGTTACGCTGTATTGTTGGAAAGAAGACATCACAGAAGGGGTTTCTAAATTATGCGGAGTGCCGTCGTAATCGCTCTATTGCTAGCGATCGAATAATTGTTGAAAACTACTTTGGACGAATGCAGAGTCTCTGGTCTTTAATTGGATCAAAGTGGAGATGGGAGCGCTCGAGTTTGGACATGTTCTTCAAATTTTGTTTAGTTTTTACTAATTATCATGTTATGAAGAATCCTCTACGAACTGCCGATGGTGAGTTTTTCAGGAGGTGGAAAAATAGGTTATATACAATTGGTATCTACTCTGAGAGGAAGCGCAGTGCGTAAAGGAAGGAATCCTGCAAACGGCGAAGACCTAGAGTGATGGATGATATTATGAATACCGAGGCTCAACATCCTGCTGTGTCGGAAATGTTCAAAGCTGATAGTGAAGCGAATGAAACTGCTGGTAAGGAATCTCTATTGTTCCCGGATGAGGCGGAATCTGACGACGCCACTGTTGCACCCCCTGCCGTTCTTGAGTAGTTCCTGTACGGCCTAGATATCTACAATATGATAAATATTTCTCTCAATGTCAGCGTGCTACATTGATTTGTTGAGTTTGATCAATTACAATATAGATATATTAGAGGAGTTGAGTTACAGTAGTTTCATTTTTTTGAGAGATATAATTTTCGTTTCTGGATCAAATGGCAAACTGTAATCACCCTTTGATTCAGGAAGAAATCTACAAATAATGTTCTAGGTCTAATGAATATGTGGAATGAATTTGTGCAGCAACGATCTAAACAAGCATCTCAAGGCAGAGCTGCGCTGGTTTCAATTGCATTGATACTCCACTATAAATTGTTGCGGAGAAGCAGTACAGCTAACTTGCTTCATTGTCAGTTACTAAAGATGGCTAGTAATCTGGCCAACGTTCGAAAATTTAAGAGAGCATTTCTTTCATTCGTGGTCCCTGTTCATACCGGAGAAGCGAAAAGGTCAGTCGAAGATTCATTAGTTTATTTGGAACATATTATATTGTATGCTCCAGGATATGGAATCAGTTAAGATCTAATTTACCGAAACGAGCGCAACCAAAGCATTTGCTCTGGGCACTCTTATTTCTGAAACAGTACAACGCCGAATCTGTGAACCACATTATTTGTGGAGCCGAAGAGAAGACATTCCGAAAATGGTGCTGGATATTTGTGAGATTGATTGCAGATATGAAAATCGTAAGCAAAAGCTGATTTCTGTTCAAAGAGCACACTAATACTAACGTTTGTACTTAAGATAAAATTTTCTGATCGTTTTCTTTCGACTAAATTCAGGTCCTTTTACATGTCTTTGGACTGTACTGACTGCCCTAACAATGAACCCAGTCCTTTTTCATCAGTCTGGTTTTCGCATAAATTTCGAGGAGCCGGACTGCGATATGAGATTGCACTACGATTCGATACCGGGTTTTTGATATGGGTGAATGGAGGCTATCCTTGTGGGTCTCATCCTGATATTAAGATATTTCAGGCGACGTTGAAGTCAAAACTTTTGCCCTACGAAAAGATTTTGACGGATGATGGTTATAATGATGGAAGATGCTTAGGTTCTCAAAGTGTACTGTCTAGTCTTCAAACAACTCATTCTCGAATTAGAGCTCGGCATGAAGCTGTGAATCATCTCTTGAAGAAATTCAACGTTCTCCGATAAAACTTTCGTCACAATTGTTCCCTACATTCAGTTTGCTTCTTCGCAGTGGCAAACGTAGTACAGTTTTCTTTGCAGAATGGGAGCAAATTGTTCTCAGGAGCTTGCGGAAATGCGTGTACTTAAATATATATTCTCTTCGTTATAATTAAATAAGAAAAACAATTCCAGTAACCAGAATTCGTGTACTACGAACTGTCAGAAGCGAACATTTGACAACTTGTACATTGTCATACGTGACAAATTTTCCTAAATTTGTAAATTATTTTGATATATGTCAATGTGCGGCAAACGCGAGGTCAAACTTACTGCCTCCTTCAAGCGAACATTAAAATGTTCGCGAATATTCGAGTTCTTAATGTTCTTTATGAGGACACTAGTCCTTCCACCAACTAACGAAATGTGTTATGTGGAAGCCAAACTATTGTTTTTTGTACTACTAGCTTAAATTACGTCAAACTTCTCTGTAGCCGGAGTATTCGCTCTCTACATTTCTTAATTTCCCCTATATTCGCGAAAATTTGGCTCTTTAGCGCGCGAATATAGCAAAACTAATTGACGTACGTCTGCGTTCTCTATAGGATCTAGACGGCATTAACGAGGATATTTACCGAACGTGAGATCGTACGATGTGAACAAACGTATACGTCAATATTCGGTACATTCTTTTTGTTCGTTTCCGAATATTCGCATTTCCGGATGTTCGGGAATATTTGAAATGTTTGCCAATATTCGCGAACGTTTGCAAGATGTTTTGTGAAATAGAACACGATGTTTGTAATTTGCATGGGTATTGCCACGTGTACGCACCTGTGTCACATCACTCTATCAAAACTTACAAACTTACAAACATTGAATTTATTATTTCTATTGCCGACATGGCCGTTTTATGAAAACGAACGTAGTTTCCTGCAAGGTCCAGAAATTTAAGAGGTCTGCTTGCTAGAATGGAAATCCGAAAAACATTACAAGATGAATTTTCTTTCTGAAACGTGATAAATCGTCTACCTCAAAACAAATATAATTTGACAATATATGTTTCTCTTCACTTCATCAAACTTCAAATGTCCATGCAGTTAATACCATCAGTACGGTCTCATGCATGTTCTTCCCGGATCTCCCAGCTTTATACGGCCCTCGTGTTTTAAAAGGTAAACAGTTTTGTTGTGCAGTATATCGTGTTCCATAACAAGTCATTTCCTTATTGACAAATGCTTTATACGTTACTAATATTAAATGAGCAGCTCTACTGCGGCTTACAAAAGTCTGTACTCTTTATATGGAAGTTATAACTGCAAATATTTTTCATGTATTTTCGTGTTCTGCATATTACGAAGAAGATTACCAAAGGGTTTTCCAATCTTAAGTAAAAGAAGACCTTGGACGCTTTTATGTACAAACTAACTGACCAAACTTCTTACACCTAGCTTCAAAATTAAACTGCAACACTACTTTCTTGGGAACGCGATGAAAAAAAAATAGATTTTTATGAACGTTGAAGGAAGCTGTACAAAATTAGCAAATTTGTAATGTGGTTTTGGGCTTTTCTCTTGGATCAGCTTTTTTGGTAGTACTCTAAGCTTAAAAATGTAGAGACGGATTACGACCATTGACTAAATTTGGTTTTTATTTGGGTAGGTCTTAAAAACGAAAAAAGCCTATCGCCTTTTTCGCGAACTACAGTTACACCCCAAATCAGTCATAAAAGTTTCAAAAACGGTGAAACCCTTTTATTCGCAAAAAGAAAGGGCTTTACAAGCGTGGTAAAATGAACAAGAAGGCTCAACAAATTCCAAAAATATGACTTTTACGTCGGAAGGTCTTGGTCATTGACCGGCTCAGCGCGACGGTAATTTGCTGTCGTATATTTCACAGCCAAAAGAAATTTCATTTTTCTATACATCGAGACTGGTGGTTTTTGTTTGGGTTATTGTGTAGGCGCTTCTAAGGGTTGTTTTCTGGCACTCTCTAAGACACAGCCTCCACCCAAGATTTTTTTTAATCTCGGCGGGGAGATGAGAAAAGTGCAACGTGACAGGTGCACTTTCCTGTCACCTCTTCCTGCCAACCGTCAACGCGCGCACCGCGCCGCCCGGCCGCGCTCCAGAGAAGAACAGTGGGGATGGCGCGCCGCCGTGATGCCGCCCTACGCGTGTGCGCGCCAGAAAAGAACGGTGCCGCCTCGCGCGCCGTCGCGGCGCCAAGGCGCGACGGCCGCGTGCTTAAGAGAAGGTTAAGACACTTGCGAATTTAAGCACACTTTACTGAGGTTGATTTTGTCATGCTGGTCTATGGATGCTTGTGCTTGGCCGTCAATCCAAGCGCATTCAGCAATTATAGCCTCTTATATAGGCCTCCAGGCAGGTAGCTCTCTCCTAAATCCTTAGAGTGCATTCATGATACGTAATATAACTCTACTCTAGCTAGTACGTGTTTAGTGCACCGTCCTCTCTGGAATAATCACACGTTGATAACCAAGTCCAAATGCACATTGCAACCAGTGTTATGCATCACATTACATGCACTTAGCCTTGCATTCTTGTTATGCATCACGTCAAATGCAACCAATATTAAATCGTTCATTTGCATTCCATAGTGCCAGAGAAGACAATGCCGGTCGCCGTTCCGTCGAGTCAGTGAGGCGCGACGGCCTCGCCAGAAGAAGGCCTTGCCGTCGCGCCGCCGAGCTGCGACGGCAGCGCTGCAGAGGATGACGCCGTCGCCCCGCAGTAGCGCGACGGCCGTGAAAAGGAGGATACCGCCGTCACGCCGTAGTGGGGCGACGGTGCTGCAGAAGAGGAAGCAGCCATCGCGTCGTAGCGGCGCAACGGCGGCACAAAAGAAGATGCCACCGTGCCTATCCCAGAAGGAGATCAAGGTGCAAGCACCACGCGCTACAGCTCGCCTGGCACGCAACAAGAGGGGCACTCGCATGCTGCGCGCGGCGGCACGCTCGCACCGAAAAGATAGTGGGGATGCCCTCGACGCGCCGCTGGGCTAGAGAAGGACACTGCGAGGCACATCCACTTTATAGATATGCTAGATTTGAACCCATTACTTACATCGGATTGTGCCTCTCGTTTCTGAAGCAGCACATGAAGGTCGTTCAGGAGCAGACGGACAGGATTCAGATCTCCGTGATAACGAGCGGCAAAGACGAACGAGATCCCATCATACAATCCACGAAAATAGTGGTACGGGACCTCGCGCAAGCACTCGCGAAACTCCGCTAACGCTTCGACGTTACCTCTCGCTTAACAGGTAAGAAACATCGTGACACGTATCATCATGTCAATCAAAAGGTCCACTTTGACGACATTTAAGCCACTGTTAGAGTTCGTCCTAGACACATGGTCATCCTCATCTCGATTCGGGGTGTCGCCTTCCTTGCAAGTCTCGACTGCCTCCAAATCCAGAACACCTGCCGCTGAGGGTGTTGATGGCTCAGAGCTGGAAGCAGCAGAACTAGAGTTGTCTGTCATCGCTGCCATTTGTTCGCTTACGCTCAGCTTCTTGTCACTCATGGGGAGTTGGAGCGACCGATGCGGTGTCCAAACTGGTCTAGACAATAAGTCACTCATATACCAAAGCCAGAGAGGAGCCCTGAAGTAAGCATTATAAACGATGAACCCAATACCCTGCTAGCATGCTGTCTCAGGAGAAACTCGTCAGAAATGAAGGCCACCTTAACGCATCTATGCCTGAAACCTTCGTCTACCGCACCACCCCGATGAGGGATGAACGAGTGCGCGGACTGACTATTCAATTGTAGAGCAATGGCTTTTCCGCTATCGGAGCCATCATGCCGCTCATAATGAGATGATACCGATGGCCGGTGACATGGGGAAGTTATAAAAACTCCCTTTAATTTTGGGCAGTTTTTGGTGGGTTTTAACGGAGCTTTGATAGGTGAATCCTCGGTAGGAAGTGTATAGTAAGTGGAATAGTTGGCCACGTGTGAAGATTGGCCTACAGATATTTGTGCCAAGCCCGCTGGGAAGTACCCCGCCCCCTGACAGTGGGTTGTCCACGTGTAGAACCCTCGGGAGGTGTGCACTGTATACATAGTAGTAGTATATATGCTCGGGTGATCTCACCCTTGAGGCTGCAAGTAAATGGATAACTGAGTTGACACTCAAGTCTAATCCAGTTCGGAATCGGGCTATAGTAGCTTGCCGCTTACGTACGTTTACGACTGCATCAGGAGAGTAACCACGAATGGTATGGGCACTACTACCCCTCAGGGTCACTTAGGAAGCACTTGTTTTGCCATCTTTGGATATTTGATTGTCTTTACCGCGGTGTCGGTTGTTTCTTGTTGTTCCTTGTTGTTTCTTGTTTTGTTCTCGTTGTTGTCACTCTATTAAGTCTCGTTGTGTACACTTGTTCACCTGTTTCAGGTATCGCTTCCGCCCCAGTATTGGGTTTATTTTTGGCGCCTTCGAGTGTCTCGCTCCGCTGTCCGACCTGTGCCCGCCGGTTGGCACGGTCCGTAGCTCCGCTCTGGTGGTTTCTACCGTGAGCTTTCCCCCTTCATACGGTCCCCTTTTTCTCCTCTTGTTTAGGTTCGGATCACACTACATTTCTGGATTTGCACCGTTCTTTGCATTCCGCCTCTGTAGGTATAGCCAATCACCGTCTGTGGTCTTACAACCGGCTTGTCACTCGACTCGAGTATGGACAGAGGGTTCTATCGCTGAGTCTATTCCTCATAAGGAGTAGGACTCGGACATCCTAGAAGAGATTCCCCTTTTCCGTATATCGCAGGGTTTTGCTCTACATCAATCTACTCAATGACGCGGGACTTAAGGAGCCTCACCAAGCGCATGATGTCACCTTCGGGGGCCTGGATTACGACTGACACACTCAACGACACTCGCAACAACTGCAATACGCAATGAAGATAGACCGTTGGCAGACGGCTGACCAGGATGCCCAGCACATTATGAACGGAATCAAAAGAGACGATCCCTCTCGCAACGTCACTCAGTATTGCTTCAAACTTACTCATTAACATTGGCGACCAAGTGATGTCTGGAACCGCCCCGGATGAAGAGGAGAAGTGAGCCATGACCTCTGAAGCTCCATCACTAATCGGTGAGCTACCATCCAGGCAAAGATATTCGGCGTCGGCAGTGACAGCTTCAGCAACGGATGCATCAACGTTCGGCCTGACCAACGACATGGCTTCGATCGGAGTCCGTAAATCTTGATGAACAACGTGAGTCACCGCAAAGAAAACTGGACCTTCAGAGTTGACAGTAGCCACCAAGGATATACACCGCTGCAGAACAAGAGAAGAAGAAAGGAGCTTCGGACGCGGCTTCGAGATGGAATCTAGTAGAACGAACGAACGTATTAACCTCACAATGCGACTATGCCGGAGACACCCGCCGCGAAACTGACGCACCAGGTCAACAACAGCCAAACATCGACTTACATGATGGAGAGTTGCAAGTCAACATCGCTACATCCTACGGATGGTGAGCAGCACTAGGGTACTTATGACTAGACGGTGAGCAAGTCACAACTTAGGCTACACGAAACACAAGATTTGTGGATATAAACCCCCGAGTTCGAGGCTTGGAAGCCAACTTGACTCGGGCAGACCACTCCCCCCTTCACGCCGAACTCCCAATCCCTTCTCATCCCTTCTCCGTCGTCGACCTTCTCCTTTGGCATCCCCACTTCCCTCTAGCACGGTCTGCGCTTCTCTGCCACCAACCTTCTTCCCCACTTTTTCTTTCTCTCTACGGGCGGTCCGGTCTCCTGCCCCCCCCTCTCTCCTGAAGTTGTAGTGTGTTGTCCTTCGTTGGGCTCGTGTGCACACTTCGACGGTTTTAATCGTACCGACGCCCTTGTTCTACCCACGAACTTGGGTCTTGCGTTGCATCTAATAGCTACTCGGCCTGAGTCTCTCTCTCGTCAATTGTTGGTTTTGACGTGGACATTGAGACAGGCCGTGTTGCTCCAGTTCTGTTGTTAGGCTATTGCGTTCATCGCTGAGCTACCATATTATCTTTCGCCGTTTAGGGTGGTACTCTCGGGCATCTCTTGTGTTGCTCTCCTTGAGTTTGTCACCACCCGCGCCGTTCTGTCTGCTTACGAAAATGGCGTCCACAGTTATGCTACTGTTGCTTGACATCCATTTCATCATCAAATCTTACCAATAGAATCTCACGATCGTCAGCTCTCCACCAATGTGCTGAACTCAAATCGGTGGAAAACTGCGAGGAGCTACTTTCGTTCTTGAAACCTACCAATTTGTACTTTATCTACAGATGTACTGCATACGATGCATATTCTTACTCCATTTCAATTTGCTGGAGACCTATGATCCAAATTAGGGTCGGTGTCCAAAATCAAACGAAATTGCGCCGTGTGACACGGCCCAAGTCTTTAGAAAATAATATATCAATTTCAGTATGCTATTGTAAAGAATGGTTGCTGTCTATATATAAGCGCGAAGGTTTTGCGGTTGCTCCAAAAATGTTGGAGATCACCAAAATCTTAGTTTAGGTTCATCTTTTGAGAGATTTCACTGTAAGTGACTTTAAAAACTGATCAAATTGCTATTTTTCCAGTGTGTAAGAGCAAAGCTCTAAGAACTTTGCCATAACGAAAAAACTAAATGGAGTAACCAAAATTTTGACTTTTTACTAAGTGCATTAATAATGCACTTAATAAAAGGTTAAAACTTTGTCCAGAATCCCTGATTGTCCGGATGCTTAGAGCACGACCACTAGTGAAGTAAAAGTTGTCCCCTAAAAAGTTTAAATGCACCACAAAAATGTTAGACACCGTTGGCAACCCAAATACTATGAGCTTGAATATCAATTTTGCTTACAGGAGAGAGTGGGAAATAGCTCGTAAGACAAAATCCTCAAATATTATTTGTGTCAAACTTTAATTACCAAATACTATACATGCATAATATGGACGGCGGTTTTATTTATATAACGAACTCGCATTGACGTTCTGGCTCTTAGAAAAGGCATTTATCAGATGTATGCAAAGCAAACTTTGCAGAAAAAATTGCAAACCTCCTTCACAAACTTGCAAAGTAAGCAAAGTTCAGCTTCTAAAGAGTTTAAATCAATAGTATCATATAGAAAGTTAGAAAGGTGAAAAGCTAAATAGTTCTCTTTCAAGCTTCATGTTGCATAAATCTTGTCCGTTTGCTCAATATTAAAAAATCTGAATTTTTCTTAACTCTAAACCATTTTATGATAGTCAAGAAAAGAAAAAAATAAAATTAACAGATTCCAAATTCTTTGCATACCTTGCTAACATATCTGTAAAAATCTTGAACACTTACATTCGACTTGGTAATAAAGAAATATGTCTTTTCACTTTAGGGCAATGTGTAAATATTTTTTGCTTTTTCATTTGTTAATAGTTTTCTGACGGTCGAATTCGAGAGTAACCGAACACTAGCTGGAGATTTCCTGCAAATATTCTTTTAATCTCGCATATCTCGCACAATGAAAAACCACCTTTCTCTCCTGGCACTTGGAACCTCTTTGAAGCATGTGCCGCGGCGTCGCGCTCTTCCTATGGTTCTCTACAGAGGATTTCCGCGACGCTTTTGCCGTCGATCGCTCTCGGTTTGCGGGTTCGTTTTTGCTTGGCGTTCTGTAGAAAGATGCTCCCAACTCTTTTTGCTACAAGATACTGAAAGAAGGTGATATTTGTTCCCTCTGATATCAATCACTATATACTACGGCAAAAGTGCCGTGTGTCTTTCCCTGCTGGCGCTAATGTTGGTGGCTAGTGCTTGACGTAATCTACTACTTGAGCTGGTTGCTGTCGATCACTTTTTAACTCGCCCTGTTGCTACTGTCGTTCTCAGAGTGTAACTGTTGTGATAGTAGGACTGTGGCTACTGGATGACTGTCGTGGGATGTGAGCACTGCTTTAGTGATGATGGGAGCGCTACTAATATGGTGTTGGAGCCGTTACAATTTCGCTACAATATGTTGCAGTTAGTGTAAGAGACATTTAGAGCTGAACAGAAGCAGAGGAACTGAAGACAGGAAGAAAGATTGTGAATTGGCTAGAGAAGATGGTCTGAACTGTCTAGTGAACACGATGGAGGGCTGGCGCTCGATAAGGAGACTGAAGCACCATCAGGAAGATCTCTGACCCAACATTGATGCCACAGACGACATATTCTGGTAGTTCACCAAGTTTTTCCTTCAACTCGGACAGACTGAGCCCTAGTTTAAACAGAGACTCATGTAAAGTGTTTTCAATCTCTGGCAGCTGGGCATCGACACGCTTCTTAGCCGACTGTTTGTTTTCGTTCGCTAGTGCCGCAAGTTTCTTTTCTTTGATGATATCAGTCGTAACTTCTTTGGCTTCAGATTCAAATACGCAAGTCAACCTCGCCTTTGCAACATCCGAACCATTCGTACCTTCATCTGGCGTGCTAAAATATCTTTGGCTGACAATTTAAGATTGTATGTGAGAAAGATCCTAACAACAGTTGTGTATCTATGAATCAATGAAGAGAAATGATGATACAGATACCATCTAAATAGAAAAGGAGATGAGAAGGAGCAAGGATGCCAAGAGAAAAATAGCCACCAACAAATCAACAAAGCAAAACATTACAAACGAACATCATGGCATTATATGAAACACGAATATGACGTAGAAGACTGGTTCACGCCCTAAATGGCCTGATAGGAGCTGAAAAACCGCCAACGAACATAACGAAGGAGTGTATGGGATCATCACGGAAGCGCATGGAACTAAAGTCAGCCAGAATTGGTTTCTTTTGGCAAAATACAGCATCTAGCATTCGACTTCAGCCTAAACGACGCAATGAACGGCAGTTTATCTCTTTTGACGCTTCTGAAAAGTGCGTGAATGGTTTCATATGCCAAGACTTGCAAATTAGAATGACCTACATCATCTCGATCGTCCGTCCCCATCGGAGATTGAAAACGTTATACTGCATTTTGATGAGAGATAACATTTATACCTTATCGATTGACATTAGTGGAGCACTTCCGATAAGAAGACTTTTTATCGTAACGAGACAATGACTGTTTTATCTCTAACTATGGGAGCATATCGGTATTACTAGAACTAAACGTCTTAAGATGCTTCCTCGAGTTCAGGTTGATCGTGAAGCAAGAAAGAAAGAAAATAGGAGAAAATCATTTTACTCCAGGAGACGAGCCTCGAGGGCGGCGGGGAAGCGTCGAAAGGTCCTTCGCCATCACCACGTAGAAGATCCCCGAGAGGCAGTGGCCGTTCATCATCTAGTCAACGGCCCTCGATGCGTCCTACCAACCGGCCACGTATGCCAGAGAGAGGTCGAAGGTTGAAACGATAGAAGACCAGGGCCGGACAGAACCGACGAGGCAGCGCGGAGGATCAGGCCCCACTCGAACCTCCGCTACAAACTCGATTGAGTGAGCATCTGTGCCGCCTTCGAGCTTCCCCAAGGTCTCTGGCGAGAGAGCCGCGACGCTAGTAGGAGCATCGGAGGAAGCCATTGATGAGAACGATGGACTTCGAAGTGGAGGGCTAGGGCAAAGCTAACTACTAATATATCCTCAGAGTCTCAAAATGACTGAGAGCGACATGATTTCACGTACCTCGTACAGCTTGCGTGACTGCAGGAACTGGTCGGCGCACTAATTGAGAAAATAGTGGAGTTCTCTAATAACCTCTGGATGTGGCGGGCGATGCCAAAAATTGCAAAAGGAACGGTAAGCAACTCGGAGAATCTCCAAAAATACCGTGAAATTTTGGATAACAGTCTTAGGTCTATGTCAGTCTTGAGTGTATACTTGCGGGCTGCATAAGTCTTTAGAATATACCTGATGACATGCTTTAAGTCAGAAGACCTTCTAGAATTTTGGGAAAAGTGCTGATAGGACAATTAATGGATACGGACAGCTGAAAAAGAACTAGAAGGCACTAGTGAGACGAAAAATTGTCTAAAATTAATCTCGCGATAGAATAGAAATTAGAAAATTTTAAAAATGGTTTCTACGATTTGCTACCCTGAAACAAAAGCTAGAGTCGAGGGTGGGAAACCTCTATATAAGCAGGGTATCATTCGAGTTGACCCTTGGTCGGTCCTCTCCCAACACCCAATCACACCCACACACAAACAGCAACACCTGCTAGTCAACCTTCCCCTTAACCTTTCCTCTTAGTATGGTGGGCTTCCTTTAATCTCCCCCTCCGCTTCGCTTTGCCGCTTGGTGAGTCCGGCCTTCCTTTTGTTATTGTCTTTTCTTTTTCTTTTTTGCCTACGTCTGGGGATTGGCTCCCACTAGTTCTTCTCATTATTTTCGAGCTCGTGTCTGAAGTTTGACACGGGCGTTAGCCGTTTAGGTTCGAACTCGCCTCTGAAGTTTGGTGCGGGTTTTAACCGTCTCATTTCGATTCTATGTCTGAAGTTTGGCACAGTCCTTAGCTGATTGGTTTCGAGTTCGTGTCTTGTGCTGGCTCGGAGTTTAGCCATTTTTTAATCGAGCCTTCGTCTGAAGTTGGCGTGCGCTTTTGACATTACTACTTTGATTGCTTTTCTTCTGCATTACTGCACATTGATATTCTTGGCTGTTACCCCCTGGCATTTCTGTTTTTTGTTGGTTTTCTCACCATCCGCGTCATTACACTACAAAAATGAAGTCCACATTGATCATAACATTCACCCAGTAGTTCTCTATTGGCTCGAATTTGTTGACAACTACTCTCGTTTGTTGGATATCTGCACCGTGACGGCTTAAATACGCAATACTAGACTTCAGGTCATTTCACACCTTAGTGACATGCTCAGCATGAGATTAAAATTGATTATGCCTTTGATTTTCTTCCTCAAGCTCTGCAAAATATGTAGGTGCACTTTTCGAATGAGAGAGACTAAAAGCCCTCTCTATAGAATCTCTCCCACAGTTTCCAATAATGCGCTCAACTTCGAAGATCTCATCCTAGACAAAACATGCTCGCCGCTTTCCCAACTGGGCCTTGATCTCCCAAAACGAAGGTTAACAGGATCGGATGATATTTCAGAACGGTGGAGGACCAGATGTTCCTTTCAGATGCTTACAAGGCATGAAACAATTATGATAATAAAATGGACAGCTGCATACCCAGTTTAGGTAGCCCGGGAAGTGCGGAAAAAGGACTTTTGTCACTTCGCGCCACACAGAATAGGTCTTAAATATTTGCGACATGTTACGTATACGTCTAAGTGACATTGGATTATAAGCTTTTTAATAAATATGTAGCCCCAGTGTGAACACATATTGATCTCAGTTGTGGTTTTGACAACGGGGGGATGACAACTTAGTTCTTGTTCGACACAGAAAACGCGCCAGATACCATCTAGATGACTTAATTGCTGACGGCATGTTACATTTTTGTGGAGCCATATTCTCTGTCATTGACAGAAATGTCTGTTAATTTTTGGCATAAGTGCAAGTATCATATTGAATAAACATATGTCTGCAAATTTGGTGGTAAAAGAACGAGAAAAAGACAAATTTAAGTCATAAAACAATCGTAACTTTTTCCAAACAAATGTATTTTTAACATCTCTAAGCCCCATAAATTTCGAATGGATGACGTACTGTGCAACATTTTGGTTTTCTCTATGTCTAAGGATAGGTGACATAAAATATTTATGGTAATAATTTGAAAATTGGTCATACTTGCCAGACGTTTATGACATAATAAATTAGTCATCTCAAGTCATTTTTAAGTCATCTCCAGATGATCAAAGATGACTATAGGCGGGTTACAGTTGTTCGCAAGACATCTGTCAGACATAGAGTGTTGCATCTGTCTAAACGAGTGAAACGATTCCACCTAAACACTTGTCCACACAAAAAGTAAAAACAGAAAAAATAATGAAAGCGCTATTTTGAAACTCATGTGTTTTACATTGGAAGCCGTAAATAACGCCCTTGTTGCTTTCTCCCGCTCTGTCCGTGCGAGAATATCTGTTACTGGCGTTTTCATTAATACACATCCTCCAAACAGGAATAAATCGTTCATACCAACTCAGTTGTTATGAACCATCAAGCAAAGCGTCGTACTCGAATAAATACTTCTGCACAAAATGAGCATCTAAAATGTACGCAACAAAATCAATTTGTCGACGATTGTAGTTCGCGATATATATAGATTCTAACAGCGACTAGTGAGATTCCACATGCATTGCAGTTCTGGAAAATGAAACCATTCTTCATATCTTCTTCCCTAGTAATTGAAAGTAGTATCATCATACCAGTTTTCTCAAAAATACGTAGAAAGCTCTTGATTGTCATTGCAAACTACGTCAATGTCTCTAGATCAAATTTTATGAAACTGTTCAGTCGAAAGAGGTGCTTTGTTAATAAAATGGTGAGTAAAGAAGTGTGTAGCAATTGCATCAAGTAGGACGGCTAGCAATACTGACCTCAGTGAGTGGGACTTTCGATTGCTTGCTTTCTTCATATGCCAGAGACAAATTGAATGAAACACGTGGAGACATTCTGAATGGCTCCAAGTTGAGCACTCTGTTTGTTCAAAAAGCAAAATACTGGCTTCAACTTAGGCAAAACTTTTGTCAGAGCAATGAAAAAGTTTCTGGTCAGTTTTCTCCAATATTCTACTTCCTTCAATTCGTTTGGAGGTGGTTTGACAACAAGATGCGCAAGAGGAAGATGCGGGGAAAATGGGAAAGAAAGTTTCTTCCTGTAAACATTGAATGTGTACATTTTGGGCACGAGCAAAAATGCAAGTGCCATAATATGGCGCCAGCTTTGCTTCAGATGCTTATTTAACTTACATTTTACTTTTTTGTCCGGAAAAGAAATGCGAAGAGTAACTGACTCGTAAGAAATAAGAAACTCGCCTCAACTGTGCTTCGGCACACATACAGACGTCGAGTTGAGTTATCTTTCTACTCAAAAGATAACTTCAATATTTCACACGACGCTGACATATCCATCGGAAAATTAAATGTGCAAAATTCTTCATATGATAGAAAACTGTAATGCAAGAGAACTTTGCGCTGTATTTAGAGACGTTTTCATGTGTAGAAAAGGTTCTGAATATCAAGAAAACCTGCGTCTTTGAGGAGAATAGTCAAGATTGAGACACTGTTTACAACTCTCTCTGTAGTAATTGGTAATAGTTCCTCACTTCTTTCGATACAAACTCTACTCAAAGTGTGCTGTGGCACAGTTACAAAATTCGTGCCGAAAGTTACACGTTCTACAACTTTTATATAAACCGAAATATTGTCGAGAATTAATGCTCGCGCCCAAAACCGCCGTGAGTTTCACTTTTCTTACGAGCTGCAAGTGCGTTAATGGTTCAAATTTTGACCGGAAATTGGAACTTCTTGATGCTTAAACAGCCTGACTTCCTTGCTTTCCCGCGCCTTCCTGCGAATCCTACTTTTAATATGGACACTATCACTACAAAGAGCTCCATGGATTGTGAATTAGTCTTGTAAGTCGAATCAATGTACTCTTCTCTGATGTTTCGTCCCAATATTGGTAACAAATTCCACTGGAAGAAGTTTGTCGTTCGTAAGCATCTCCTGAAAGTTTTGTTGGCCTAAAATACGTCAAAACAGACACCTTATGATCGTCATTCAATCTTAAAACTCCAGCCATTGTATCAATACAAGCGTTGTGTACAGAATAGTAATGAATACACAATTCCTTCTTCTTTCGACTCGTAAGTAGAATGTGAAACGGAGCCATTCCTACTGTCGCAAGCTGAGCCACTTTGCTTCGATCTTCTGCGATCACGAAATGCCCAAAAGACTCTGACCGGTGTAAGACATCATGGTTGAGTCAAGTGAAAACAGAGTTGTTCTGTTCATAGGAGAAACATCTAGAACCCTTGCTATCAAACTGTCGCTTTGATATTCTTATTCGTTTCGAAGTGTGATTATTATAATCTCGTCTTGTTTTCTTCTTTTTCTGGCTGCAGATGTAGAACGATGATCGTTCTCGCTTCCTGTTCAAAATAAATTTCCAGTTCAATACTTCTTCAGTGATTCTCAGTATGTAAGTCTCAAAACTTTCACACGATCCCTGAACTTTGGGTATTCCTATACATCCTTTAATGCCACGCTGTAGCTGTTCCGTAGCAGAAACAATCATTTCCAGGATGAAGCCGAGAATATAATCAGAGCAATGATTATAGTTCTTAAATATTGACTCTTCTCTAAGGCTTGCAACCTTGCAATATGTGACAGTACTACGACAGCTTACACTGTTCGGGAAGAAGTTTATGCCAAAAATGGAAACCACATTTCGAAAATGTAGAGTCTTCGAAACACTACGTCGACAAAGATGGCATGAAAGACTCTGGCAACATCGCAATGCTGAGAAAGGCATTGCCTGCATTTATATAGTTTCAATTGTTAGAAAGATGGGACTTGACTCTCCCTTTCAATCCCTTACATTCAGTGGCCTCCTGATAATTTACTTTTGAATTTGGGAGACGCTAAGGCACTTATCCAAGTATCAATTTATTTTAGGGTTTGTGCGAGTGTTAAGTAGCTGGGTTCTCTATATGTTGTGAACCATCGTCCATAGGTGACCTCTAAGGTTCCCAGCAAGTTTTGACCTTTCCATATGACCATTTCTTTCGAAAAGTTTCAGATACTTCGAGACGGTTACAACAGTAAAGCAATTGGACTCGCACTTTTGTCAAAGAGAAGAAAGTTTATATCTTTGTTTGGTGTTACAGCTGAAGTTTGTTCTACCTTGTGGGATAGTATCAAGTCCAATGTGCCTTCTAGTGCAGAGCCAAAGCACTTGATGTGGTCTCTGATGTCTCTGAAACCATATGTGAATGAAGCAACACTCTCAGCTCTTTTACAGGTAGATGAGAAAACAATACGGTTTTTGGTACGAACATTTGTGGTTCTTCTTTCAAATATGAAAGAAGTACGTTTTCACACGAAATCTTCAGATGTTCGATCGACCTAACTATTCTTTTTGTGGTTTGCTTGGCTACAGATTAAATGGAAAAATAGGTTTTCTCGATCACGCGGTACATCTGCTATGATTTCTGCTTCCGTTGACGCGACCGACTGTGCGATATTTGAGCCATCTCCTTTTAGTTCTTTTAGGTATTCTCACAAGTTTAGAGGCGTTGGGCTTCCGGACGAAGTAGGTTTAAGTATTTTGAAAACAAACTTATATGCGTACATGGTCCTTTTTCATGCGGTGCATACCCGGATACCAAAATATTTGCAACAAAAGTGAAGAACGATGTTCTACCTGGAGAGTTTGTCATCGCCGATAATGGATATACGGACAGCAAATGCATATCGCCAAGTCGAAACCTTTCTTTTATGAAATACAATCAAGGAAAGATAAGAGCTTGACATGAGTCTCTAATGCCAAGATTGAAATCATTTCAAGTATTGAGGCAAGTATTTCGTCTCAACAAACCTTTCATCGTTACTGTTTTCATGCAGTAGCCCAGGTTAAAACCTAGAAACGTAACGTTACTGCAGTTTTGTTGAAGTATGAGAACAAGCTTCTAAATTACTGAATTTAAAAAAAAATGTTAAGTTTTAAATTGAAGCACATTTTAAATGGATGTGCATTTCACGAAATATTACCTACATAAATTATAGTTCATATAATTTTCTTTTACGAAATGTCTTTGTTACTCTATATCTTATTCTTGTTTCCACATCAACATAATTATCTAAACAAAAGGGGTTTAATCTTGAATTGAATAGTTACATATATAACTCTACATCTCAAAAAGCAAAAAGAATGTTTTATTTCACAATGAAACACTAGAAACGAAGCGAGAAAGGTTTTAATTAGAAATATGATGCTATTGATATGGATCTCCTACCTCTTCGAATAACTACAATACAAATCTTTTTTTAAGGGAAACCATGTTGAAAAAATTATTACTTATTACAACAGCAAGCTTTCTATTCTCAAACCCTATTAGTTTCCATTTTTGTCATAAAACGTTAAAACCCTCTCTCTCTGTATTCAATTAAAAATTCGTTGCAGTACTATTTCTCTCTACATTATTGGTATTTGTATACAAATATATTATTGTAAGTGGTTTAATAACGTTTAATTATCTCTGATTGGTCATAATGAACATTTTCCCGCATCTGCCATTGGAACCGCTTTACATTCCCACCATGCTGATCTGTAACACTTGAACCTGTATCTACCCCAATTAAATTGTACCGTATTCTGGTTGAATGCCGTCTTCACTTCTTGAATATATCACTTCGAGAACCCCATCTTTTCTTGAAGAGTAATAATCAAAGTAGATCTGAATACGAACTGTATGCAAGTAGAAGAAAAGATATTGACTCAACTCATTCACAACTTAGCATTGAATTGAACGTCATCAAGATAACACAAGTGTTTTACAAATACTGCATGGGCCGTAAGGCCGGGCTCTAATCCTGCTTGATCGCGTTAGACATAAGATGTATCTTCCCCAGCTGGAATCGGTGAGCATTTGCACGTTCTTTTTGGCCCTCTGCTCTGTCTTTATCGCGCTCAGATAGTTCCTTTTCGTACTTCTCTCGTTCGAACAAAAATTGATCTCGTTCAGATTAACACGTGCAAGGTCAGCTTCTTTCCAATGTTCACCAAAAACAACCAGTTCTACACGTACATCTTCATTGTACACTTCAGTTCTGCTTTCCTTACTCTTTCGGGTGGACCTCCCAACGACTTCTGTTCCGTCAGAACCACTTTAAGCACCAGACTGGTCTTTGCTCCGATCATTACTGCCAGCATTAGAAGAAGCAGAGACTCGATTTTCTTTCGCCTCAAAGCCGTATCAACAATTGAACGACTAATCCTTTGTTTCTCTTCCTCTCGAAGACGTTTTCGAGAACTTTTATCTTCCTTCTCCCTACTAACCTCTTAACGCTCTTCACGAACAGAAGGAAGCAGCTGATACAGTTCTCCCATTTCCCCACCTCCCGCTCGAGAGAGCGTTCTATTTTGGTCATCATCGGTTTTAAACTCGTCCAGAAGGCGTTTGTAGCAATTTTGAGCAGCCTTCCACGTGCGTTTTTAGCCTTATGTAGGTTTTAGTTTACTCGTGACCAAACGATAATTTACTTTTCATTCCTTTCGCCATAGCGCGCGACATGAGCCTTCGCAGCCGCTACCTCTCTCACTATAATGAGCTCTCCCTGTGGAAGAAACTTTCCTCTACAGAGCTGAGACGTAAACCTTCCGCCCTGTCGAGATCGAGATACAGTACTTATGCTACCAGGCAGCAATTGTTTGAAGGAGGAACTAGATGTTGATTGGTTTGGAGCATTCGTTGCTTTATACAAAGACATAGAAGTGAGGTGGTTTTCAGAGGTTGATGACGGTATTTGAGTAGACTTTTTCAGACGTTCCATTCTCATGTGATGAATGAAAAGTTCTTGATACCATCGAAGAGTGGAATGTCAAAACAGTTTCACATTCTCTGAGTGGTTCCGACCAAAGTTTACTCCCGGCCAAGGAGTGTTTCTGTTTCAATATTTGGCGCGGAAATGTCGTCTAAGTGACAGAAATCTCACAGAAATCTCTTCAACAAACTGTGTTGCAAACCCAAGACGGGTGAAACACGTACAGGATGTCCGAAATCTTGCTCTCTGGGTGATGGTAACTTGGTGGACCAGCCTTTGTTGACACCGGGGACTCGGATGTAAGACCAGCGGTGTACTGAGGAAACTTTACGGAGGTGAATGTAGAAAGTCAAATATCAAGAGAATCATCAGCCAAGAAAGGTGCGAAAGTAAGGAATACCCCAAAAGAGGTGAGCCAGACACTCCGAGTAAAGGCGTAGCCCAAGATGCAAGGGAGAGAGAGATAATCCAACGAGGAGACACATGCCTTGCACATGTAGGCAACAGGCCCGAGGTCAGGGAAAAGAACAAGAAGGAACAAAGAGACAACCCAATACTGCGGAGATCTGTCATGCACTCAAGAATTAATAAGTACTAATCGACGTCAATAACGCACGGTACAAGCAGATTCTTTAGACGTACCAAGGTGAGTACGCGTACTTAGACCTCCTGAGGTGACCCTCCGATTAGAGTAGTACACTGGCAGGGGCAGCTGCGCCTAGAGCCCACACTCAAGGTGAGTCTCAAGTGCCCTCTGATTCGAGTGGCAGTTCTTGAAGGAGAGGTTTGGTTGCTTTATCATCAGGTGGTGTTTTGCCTCCCTGCACTTCTAAGTACCCCAGGTGCAGGCCCGTTCGGTTGACTGATTACAGTTGTGAACACTCGTACTGGTGGTACACGTACGCAACAAAGTACTCACAAAGTGCACTAGCCATCCTCTTTCACGTGTCCACGCCCAGTCAGGAGCCTTGGCCCATGCACGCCCGTCTACAGGTGCTACGTAGGATTAAATTAACCAACGTTTGAAGGCCCTCATAGGGTATGAACTTCATAACTTCACGTGCCACGTGCACGGACGCATCGCTCACTTATGACGAGCTTCTTCGTCGAAACAACCCTAGAATCGGGTCTGCTCCACACAAGTCGTCATTACTCAGCAGGTTACGGGACGAACTTGACAAAAATTGGTTTTCCTGTCGGCATTGTAAAGCTTTTGCCAGTCTTTCCGTCTCACGTCTTACAGAAACGCCTTTGCGTAAGCTGCCTATTTTTATTGTGTACATGACATGTCTTTTCTGTTCCAAACACATCAGAAGAAAATGTCAGAGATTTTCTTACAGTAGATTCTTAAACAAAGGGTATCTCCGAAAAATTTCTTCTCAAATCTCAACTGAGGTTCGGCCAATTTGAGATAAATGAATTATAAAGCATGTAAGTTTGGGGATCTTTCCATGCTGCAGACCTGAAATGGTAAAAATCTAATCCAGAAAGACCTCTAGACCTGCTGCAGTACATGACTGCAATACGTAGGGCTCGGTGTAAATACAATTGACGACTACCACAGTCTCATGTTCCTCTTTCTCCTTTAACATCTTCACCTTATGCTTCACCATGCCACGTTTGACTAAAACTTCTGATTCCATCAAGCTGCTGAAAGAGAAGTTTGGGAGAGGTTTACTTGCTGGAGTGGAAGGGCCTGAGCAGGTTTGGAAGTCCGAACGTATAATTCAGTAGTACAATTCAAAAAATTTTCGAGCTGGGTATTATATTCTGCGCAAACATTATGAACCAACTCCACAGCAAGTGCAATATTCTTTTTAACTTCCTAAACGTAATCTGACACTGCTATAAAGAAGACTCGGATGATAATCTGAATCGAAGATGTTCAAGCGAAGACCACGAATGATCTCAAGCAGCGGAATAAGATGAGGCTGCAGATATAGCACAAGATCGAAAAGGCCAACGAGAAGCTCTTGAAATAATTTTGAAAATGAACGAGTTCAAGCAGCTGTATCTCTTATTAGAATGGATGGAACCCACAAGAACTCGTCAGATGCTATCATGCGCTATCGTTTTGCAATCAAGAGCGGGTCAAGAAAACATTGCCGTGTACACTGACAATACCAGGGAGGTTTTGGAATTGAGAGCTTATTGGCCAAGGCCTTTGATGGATATAAAACTTCTTCACAAAACTTGGTTGGATGCGTAATTCATCAAACCTGACGATCCAAAATTTGGTGAGTTTAATAGCTAACTCAAAGCGGTTCGAAAGAGAAGCACTGATCAGATATTTTCGACGGCACGAATTCTGTTACCGTTTCCCGTGCAGTCAAGACTTTTACAATCCACCAAACTTGGGTGGATTGGTGATGATTGCAAAGTTGTTTATGTATACATGTAACAGGCTATGGTACACGAGTACTCAAAGGTAATGAACACAGAAAAGTTTGTTGTAGCATAAAATATTTTCTGCATTTCTAATTCTATTGTGCTACATAAAATGAGGTTCCCCATTCCATGTTGTTCAAAACAGAATTTACGTGCCATTTATCAAATGTTTTTGCAAAAACAAATATAATGAATACTTCTGAACGTCGTCAAATAAAAGCCTTGGGAAGCATTGTTTGGCATAGAAAGCAACAAAGATGTGTTGCTTTACGGATCTGTGCAACCATGAATATGCGTTATCTTCTTGGAGTTTTCTGAGATGCTTTTCAGTTTGTAGAACGTTTACAATAATCGCATGTACTGGGTAATAACTCCGACAATAAATAAAATCATTGGGGATTTCTTTCATGAGAAGTTCAATTTGTATCACAAGCGTTAATCTGAGTTTTACATCGGAATTACCTTTTTAAACTGTCACAAACCGAAACGTTTATCTCAAGAACAGTTGCCTCTGGAGAAATATATCTATATATTTTTTACAATGGAAATATGCAGAAGCATCTAAATTTGTCTTACAACGTCTATTCTTTTTGCACCTCGTTTACGATATCAAAATGTTGAACTATCCCGCACTTCGCAGTTAGCGTAACCGAAGTCATCATTTATTATAATTACTATTCTTATTGCTCACAATATATATAACATTTACAAAAGGTTCGACTTAGGGTAATTGATTGCGTGGGCACCAATCATGGGAGTGCGTCATCACTGTAATCAACAAATTGTGATAACAGTTTGAGAAAACCTGTGAAGTCCTTACCACAACTGCTACAGATTTCGAAGAGAAAGTATTAAGAAGCTTCACGACGGATGCCTCTAGCGGAAACATCAGCATTTCTCGCTATTTGCCTAACTAAGTATGTTGGTAGTCTTTAAAAATATATTGCAGAACCTGCTCTGCGTCTCACCCATGTAACGATTGACACTTATGATATCGGAGTTCTCAAGTGATAAAATGCATATTTAGATAGTTCTCCGATGAAACACACGGATTTTTTTGGTACATATTGTTTTTCGCGGTATCTTCCGCACTTTGGTGTGCTGTCGTCTTGGCTGAAAAGGAAGCAAAAGCCCCAAATTCCTATTCCTATGATTTTACTCTACTCTACCTATCCAGGAGCTTACGCTAGAAGAGATCAATGGAAAGTAGGGAGCACGAATCAGTTTAAGTCAAAATTCTGTCAACGATGGTAACGAAATTGGAAGTTTCCGCTCTCGAGGAGGACATCTTGCGCCAACGGCATGACCACGAACGGTCGTGCTAGTTTGAATTGTAATAGAATGCTCCACGTGGTTCCCGAATGTTACAGTGAAATACAGAGCACTCCTTTAGAGCTCTCTGTTGACCAAATGAACGCTGAGCTTGACCTCTTGCTCGCAATTAAACAGCAGAATATTCGACAATTTCCTGATTATGGTCCTTATAATGTGTCAGTGACGAATGTTTACTGTGCAGAAACGATCTATAATGTTTACATTTCAAATCTCATAATTCTTCTCAATTCGTTTAGGCCGTTTGAACATTCGGTGATGCTTTCGATATGCCTAGATCATTGTGCTATGCAGTGATTGCCGATGTCATTGCCGGAGAGATCTTTTATAAGAAAAGAATGTCATTAGTTGTCTCAGGCATCCCTCCATTCCAAATAGAATATTTTATCGCATACACTGCAAAGTTGGAGACAGTGCAAATTTGTTAACAACAAGTAAATATCATTTTAAACCAAAAGTATATCTCTCCTGTAACCCTGGTGATCATTTGGGTAGTATGTGTACTGCCGGTCTCTGGTGGAAGGGTTCAAGAGCTTAATTTCTGCTTGTGTTGGGCCAATATCTAATTTTTGTCGCATCTCTGTCGCATATAAGGAGTGATTTATGCTTGGTACTCGCACACAACAGGCAGATTGCCAATCTCAAAAAGTTACGTTTTTTATTCTGTTACATTTTCTATCATCAGACATACATTAGGCACTCATACGACACATGTGCAACATAGATATGACTCTTATATAACATCCTGACGAACCAGACATAACTTGGTCACATGAACCCCTATATAAGATATAAAACGTACATACGCCACACAAATGTTCACCTTGGTAAACCCATGATGCCTGCGTCCCACACCGATTGGATTGGTGTGAGTCTTATAACTAGAAAGAACTCCAGGTGAACGAATATGGCTTATTAGAAAGAACCAAGGGTAGCTTCAACCGCATTGAATACAACGGCTCAAAACATGGCGATATCAAGGCTGTATAAGAACAATCCCGCAGTAAAGCTGCTCATCAAGAAAATAAGAGCAGGAAGGGCTACCGACTCTCAGACTGCTGCCAAAATTTGAAGAAGTGAGCGACTCTTCCAGAAATAAAAGTTTCCGAAATTTCGATCATGCTTGTAAAAAATATCCAAAGCGAGTTGCAAGGAGGAAAGCGCACTTTTCGCTCAAATAGTGTCCTGCAGCTTTTTATTTCACACTAACCAATTTCTGATGATGATGATAGCGATGATACCCAAAACTCTGCTCTAAATCGACGATGCTTCGAGCCGAGAGCGTCGTCAGCGTCCCGTGCTCTGATGGACGAAGCCGACGAAGATCCTTTTACCGATCATTCTGTGGAGAACGACTGTGAAGCCTATCTCAGGCCAACACTGAGAAACAATTTCTGCTCGTTGTACTTAGTTTCTGAGTTGACGGGGACCAAAACATTGACCAGAGGTTTATCTCTGGTAACCTTGTTACCCAGCAGAGCGGCTTGTAGAGAATTTTCAGAGTGAATTGGGAGCGGTGGGCGTCACTTGTCAGACATGGTTCGCTGGCCCACTTGGCTTCTCCATGTCAACATCTCGAATCGCAGTAGCTGGTTAAGGCATATGAAGAGAATAAGGAGCTAACATCCAAACATACAGGGGTTTGAAGCAGCTTCGAAGAAAAAACGGATGCCTGCAAGCGATGTTGTGGAGTTAGCTGCCGTACTACCTTTGCCATTTAAAGAAGAGATACACATTTACTATAAGTACAATTTGAGATAAACGACGGGTCTGGATGCCTTGCTTGTGTCGATTTGAAAATCTGTAGTTAAAGAAAATGCTGTCAAAATGAAAGCAGAGGAATTTGACAGCCTGTGGAGGCACAGATGATTTTTCATGCGTTGCATTTAACGCTAAACTTCTGTTTCGTACGTAGGTAAATTCTGTGCAAGCGGTAAAGTAGGTAGAAGATTTGGCCAACATAAATATTGAAAACGTGCGAGCAAGTTATGTGAATTTTCGATTTTCCTCTCCTACCCCGGGGACATTCGTTGGAGACTTTTCCGAACCTTACAGAGATTCTTATTTTGAATTCTTGAAATGTTCGAGTTTACGTTTCCGTGCATTGGCGAATGTACGACTACTTAGTAACGCGCCAAAATGCTACACACGCTGCCATGAAAAGTACCAGGATCTTTAAACCACATGCATTCACAGCGCTAATAACAGCGTAAAATGCGCACACTCTGCTTCCATGCGGTAGAGAAGTAACAAAACACAAAAGCATGCAAGACGAGCACCTAATAGAACAACAACAACCTCTGTGTCGATGGGACGATTGCTGCAACCGGTTAAAATTTTCATGCTGGGAAAGCCCTAACAGTGAATGCCATGTAAAGCTTGATCATATTCCCTCTCAGAGATCCACCGCAGCGTGGAGGATAACTCTGGGCATCGGCTCAACGACTTAGTCACGTCAGTATCGGTCCAGTAGCCTCCACGTTACGCCATAGCTTCCAACGTTGGGCTATTAATGTTGCGTGCGACGTTTTGTACACCAAGGCTGCCATTCCATGGGCCGTTGCCTCCACAGTTCTGCCACCGAAACTTTGCGAACAAAAGAAGATCGGAGTCTGGGTCAATTAGCTGCCAGGGTAAGCGTGGAAGCCACTGAAGGTAAGCCTATAAAAGAGCACTCCATGTAGCCATGGTCGGATGAAGCTCTTGGAACCCATTCTGGTCGACCACATGTTCTGAGGTTTTCATTGTGTTAATCTACTCAAACGATGCAGATCATCGCTTTAGCTTTCACACTTCTCTTTCGAGTTCCTTGCATTTCAGGTTCGACTATATCTCATCTTGAAACCATGCCAACTGCCACCACAGCCGAGAGTCACTTTTTTCCCACCGTTTCTAGACCCATTCCAGTTTCTACACAACACAAAGCAGAGAAAGATCATCGAAATCCTGAGTTTTCTGTTTTTCCTTTCTTGTACCCTTCAATCCTAGAGAGGAAGAAATTACATGGTACTCATTTAATGTTTCATTCCACAAAGCGAATAGAGTATGATGATGGTAAGGCAAAGAGCTCTATCTCTCCATTTCTGGAAAGTAAAAATAGGAACTTAATACCCGAATCAAGGTCACATGCACCCTCTGCCTGCCAGTGTATGTCGCTGGGCAAACGGTGTACTCCATCGATTGCTGCCGAATCTGGAGTGTGATTACCGAAAACGCGTGCTAAGGATCAGTGCCATGACTGCCAGTTTGCGTGCTGTGCTCTATGTACCTTGAACCGTTTCGCGACTTGGTGCTCAAATGACACGATCACTAGTGTTTGCAACCATTCATGAATTTACAAATACTCGTCACAGAGGTCAACAAATTTATCAAATACGATGCTCATTAAATCCAAAGAGTTTCGCATGAACGGTGCCTTCCATAATCATCCGGGAAGATCGCGAATTCCCAAAATCACATAAATTGCTTGGACGTTTTCAATATTTATGTTGCCCAGTGAGACACAATGATGTTCTATGGATGTCCATAGGATGTTCAGTATCGGACATCTATTGGCCATACAATGCACATCTGACGTACAAGTTGGATGTATAACTACATCTTCAAGAGCATCTTTTGGAGCTAGCCTGGGATACCCAAGCTGGTCATGTAAGGCCTTTTCAAACGTCTGCAAGGAGCTCGGCGTGAATCCAATAACCGGTTCAAGTTGTAAATTCAGAACTATATTTGCATTCCCACCTTCTTTCGCCGTTCCGTTGCTCGACGATTCTGACATCTCAGGTTATCGTGTTAAATTGCGCTCGACCAAGACAGTTAAAACTGTCGAGAAAACCTGTAACAATAACAAATAGAGATATCATATGTGTCAGTAAAAATTAATGGAGGTGACTTACCTCAGAACGTAGTTCCGCTCCCTCGAAGCCGGTAACGCCGTTGACAGAGTACGGCCTCCTCGAGGCTGTTCGGTCAGAATGATAACTTCGTTGATAGTTGCGATGTTCCTGTTGTTGATGATAATAATGATTAGCTTTACTCTACTGGGCTGCGCGACTACAGCTCCTCTTACGTCTGTCTCTTGCAGATGCTAGTTTTTGGCGAGGGTCGTCCAGAAATTGGCAAGGGTCGTCCAGTAAATTTTTTGAAAAAATATCGAGATCAATTATTTCAAAATTTGCAGATAATTGCTTGGGTCGTCCAGAATCGCTGTGCAGTAAATACTGGTGGGTTTTCCACTCGTGCTAGTTCTTTAGTCGAGGGCTACCTGAACTGTATTTCGCGAAGTCTAGGTTCAGTTTCCATTAAGGTGCACATTACACGATACCTTCTGCGGAATGATACCCTGCAACGCATGGAATACTAGTGCTAGTACAGATGATGCCCATTATGAAATCATACCGTTTTATTCGTATCTATTCTTCTATCGACCGCTTTTGCTAACCACTACTTCGCTATATTACATGTACCATATCCCCATGATGGAGCGGGTGTAGGCGCAATCTGCGGCAGATGCCGCAGACTGCACCTCCACCATCGGCTGTATTGGTAGAACAAATACGCACTCCGAGAAGATGAGGCGCGAAGCGCCTCATCCTCTCCGTTCCTCATGTAGAGAACCATGCCCAGATGCATGGTTCCCTACTTGAGGAACCTGCACCTGCAACTCGTGAGCTACCTCCGCATCAAAAGTCATTTACCTGTATACGCAAGCAGAAAGTATCAATAAGTTAGTCAATGATCCGTTGGATACATTTGAAATGCGATGGAACGTACCATTGATAAACCAAAACAGAAACGTTGCGCTAGAAAATTCGAGGGACCTAGTAACTCGCAAAATGAAAAAGAAGAAGGAAAGGGATCGGTTAGATTACCAGCCCACCATCATCGTAAAGCGCGAAAGGTGTCGAAGCGAGAACTCACAACCAAGGACACCAAGAATGCCCATGCAGCAAACATACCTCAAGATGCGATCAACGAAAGAGCAGCCTTTGTCCCAACCAAGTACCAGAATCGCCTATCCCGAACAGCCAGAAATCGATCTTGAGAGACGAAATGAAATTGGTCGTTTACCTGTATACGCAAGCAGAAAGTATCCATATGTTAGTCAATGCTCCGTTGGATACAGTTGAAATGCGATAGAACGTACCATTGATAAGAGCAAAACAGAAACGTTGCGCTAGAAAAGTCGAGGGACCTAGTAACTCGCAAACGGAAGAAGCAGGAAAGGGATCGGTTAGATTACCAGCCCACCATCATCGTAAAGCGAGAAAAGGTGTCGAAGCGAGAACTCACAACCAAGGACACCAAGAATGCCCATGCAGCAAACATACCGCAAGATGCGATTAACGAGAGAGCAGCCTATGTCCCAACCAAGCACCAGAATCGCCTATCCCGAACAGCCAGAGATCGATCTTGAGAGACGAAATGAAATTGGTCGTTTACCTGTATACGCAAGCAGAAAGTATCCATATGTTAGTCAATGCTCCGTTGGATACAGTTGAAATGCGATAGAACGTACCATTGATAAGAGCAAAACAGAAACGTTGCGCTAGAAAAGTCGAGGGACCTAGTAACTCGCAAAAGTAACCCAAAGCCGTTTTCTTGCCGTGTACATGTCGCAGAGCGCGAAGAGACGTGGTGAGGATTGGTTAGTTTAGAACAAAGATACGTAGAAGAAAATGGAAGCACGTACGAAAAGACTGCACGGAATACATCCGCCCTCGCACTTCGTAGCGAGTGCGAGGGCGGAAAAACGTACGACGGAGCGGAGTAGAACGCGAGGATTGCACGGATCACGACGGTAACAAAAGGTCGGACGTCGGACTGGCGGGGGCGGCGGCGGAGGGAAGAGATTTATTTTTCTGTGCGAGATTGGACAAGTGTACAGCGTACAACGTTGGGAAACAACAGGTTTATAACCAGTGGTAGATAATACGAGAAGTACACCCTTGTGTTGAGGTCGACGTGTACCTACGTTCCTTTTTGAACGAAAGCACGTGATTTAAACTCAAAATATATTCTCCGTCCTGAGCAACACGTCGATATTGACTGTCGCTCGACCTCCTTCTCGCTTCCGACGCCCTTCCCTTGCAGTCTTTGTCGTCGTTTCTCGTTCATTTCTTCTTCCCATGGTCTACTACTGTACACATAAGAAGCGTGGGTGCCCCTTCGTTACTCGCCGAGGAGTCTTATCTCTTCAACAGCATGTCAACCATTGCCCGTTTCGTCTGAAAACAGCGCTGGAAGACGACAATATCCGGCCCATTCGGAGAAGCAAGCGTCTCAAGCTTTCCGCGCCCGCGCCCGCATCTTCCGAAACGGTCACTGCCCCTTGTCGCCTTCCCGAGCCTCCAGTGTCCGAGGACATCGTCGACCCCACTCCGTGCGCCCCTCCCATTCCGGACACTTCGCATTGTGTTTCTCCTTCCCCGGGTCCCGCGTCATTAGAGCGAGAACACGGAAGCACTTCCCGCCCAGTGCCTTCTGAGGAGGCCCTCGGTGATTTGCATATGGATTATCTCACGGTTTGTCTGGCTTCAGTAGCTTCCAACCTTGGTCATCGTGAGGCGGACGAGCTAATTGGGCTACTTCGGGACCCGCGATTCTCGCAAAAGCGATTCAACGAGACCATAACCAGTTCCAAGCGCTGTACAGAACTGAAGAACGCCATTTTCGAACGATACGCCTCAAAGGACGGTTTCAATCGCAGAACTGTCTCGCCAGAAGGATGTAAGTTCAGCGCCACCCTCTACACGAGAGACCCCGTTCAGACACTTGTGAAACAGCTCCAGTTGGCTAACAACGAAAACACATTCTTCCACCCTATACCTCAGACCCACTCCACGAAAATATCTCACCCCATGTCCGGCTCTCTCGCAAGAGACGCCACCTCAAAACTTAAAGAAATGGTCATGGGCTCTTTGGATAGTAGAATAGTGTGGTACTCCCAAGAAATAAGTTACAGTGAATCTTTCGTAGGTCTTCTGCAGGTATACACCGATAAGTCTTCAACAACTCTAAAGCAAACATCGGTTACCGCCTATCCTCTTCACCTCATATTTCTCAACTTCTCCGACGAGCTTCGCCGTAAGTGTATCCGTGATGACCTCACAGTAGTGGCATACTTCCCTACCACACTGATCGAGGTTTCCGCATCTGAAGCAGACGCAATGCCATTCGTTTCTAGCAAGTCTCTACGCGAGTCCAGGATGCAAATCCTTCAAGAATCTCTTCGTCAAGTCCTGGAGCCCATTCTAAATCTCACACAGAAAGGTTTTCAGTTCATCGGGGAAGACAAACTAAGTCGAGTCTGCCATCCTCTGCTTGCAAGTTATTGTGCGGATATTCCTGAGGCTAAGGACATTCTGTCTATTCTTCATGGGACCAAAACGGAAAGCCCGTGTCATAGGTGCAAAGCCCCTCGCTCATCTTTATGCAGTCCTATTCCCACCTCATTCAACGGACGTTCTCGAAAGCACACGAAAAGCATCCGAAAGACATACACAGCTATCTTGCAACATGCACAAAAAGACGAGGCGAAAAGACGTCCACGTCGTGCGAGGGAGAGGAGATCTCAAGCGGATACTCTGATGCGTTCAAATTCCATATCTCTCATTCCTTCGTTCCTCGAAACTTCCGTAAGCCTTGGAATGATCCCGGGATTGTCTCCATACAGCCTGTTCTCATTCGAACCATTACACAACTTGCATCTCGGCATCTCAAAGTTGATAAAAACGGCCACAATCGAGAGACTGCAGTCAGACACCCTGTGCACCACAATAGGAACATCTGCATCGCGTTCATTTCGAACGATACGCACCCAACTCCTCAACCATGCAAACGCAATTCTAGCTGCCATAGAACGCGATTCTCCTGCCAAAGGTTTACATATCGATTTCTCCACGCAGGAGAAAGGCAAATCTTTGAATGGTATCTTCACGAAAGACGGTCTCCGTGGAATGCTGGAGGCCAAAAACTACAAAGCACTTGACATGGTCTTTCCCTTCATAGGAGCATTCTTTGACATATGCTGTGGAGAACAGGACGTTGCCCCAATCACAACCGTTTTCTCTCAGTACTCGGACTTGCTTTCGACCTTATTCAGATACAATCGTGACCCGTATTGGACTGAAAGCTCTCTCCTGTGTCTTAGTTCGGAGATTGAAGCCTTCAAGCGTTCCGCAACAAAGACTCTGGCGGATTTTCATCCCTCCAGACTGGGAACTCTGAAGTTTCATCTTCTCGATCATCTCGTGGACGATATTCGCCGTCTGGGAAGTATCAAGTACTACGACGCAGGCATATACGAACATGCACACCTGCTATTTAAAAGACACTACAAAAAGACGTCCAGAAGAACAGCAACGGCTGTGGAGGAGACTATTCGCTCCATTGAGCACGGACATGTTAGAAAGCAATGGAATGGCAATACTCCTTACCAGCGTAATCCAGGTTTACCAGGAACTTCCACACAGCTTCCTCGGTTTGCAATGAGAGGGCGTTCTTTCACTTTACGAGCTCTTCAACATTGTGTTTCAAGTATGTCCAGTTCAAAAACATGGACTGCCGTTAGAGAAATGTTCTCAAGTACGGACACAAGGTCGATTCTTGATCAAATTGGTGAACAGGCCCTTCCTCCTTTCCTCAGTCTCGTGAAAGAAACACTGGATGAGCACTCTATTACATACTTCCCAGAAAAGACAAGGATAACTCTGGTGAATTCGGCCCTCGTGAAAGGCGGTTTCGTTCCGACTCTTGAACACTTCGATTCGTCTTCTAAGGCACTTAAGCTGGGACGACCCAAATACCCCATCATCCAACGTGTCTTCGCTTCTCCAGCATTTGGTCCCAGTAGAAAGCCAAAGTTTTCCACTGTATTGGTAAGCGGAGAAGATTCAGAGACTTGGGTTGCCCAGGTAGTCGCTCTGATTCAAATATCTCTCCTTGATTCTGCACTTACCGCACCAGAGGTGGCATTCGTCCGGTATTTCGAAGTTTTACCCCCCGCAACAAACATCGACCACATATTGAAATGCATATCTTTACGGTGGGCTACAAACGATGAAAAGAACCACACTCTTCCGTTCCCTCGTCATTCCAAAGCGGAGACTATCGTAGAGTTAACTCCTTGGTACGGGATGGTTCCGGCTTCTGCACTACAGGGAACTGTCCATGTTGTTCGATCAAACTACCCTGCTCCACCTTTTTGTCCTCCACTTCAATGGTTTCAACACCGATTCTACATCAATCGATTCTATCATGATTCAGATGAAGGACCAACTGAGCACGTTGATCTTGTACAGCCTTAAACATTAAGGGCTCCATCCTCTACATGTTCACCTTGTGGTGCCTTTTCTTGTGATCCTGTGTTACTTCCGAAATCGTTCATGTCCATTTCCTTGAACTCCATATCCCCTTCCTCGCATTCACCAACGAAGCAATCGCTAATAGACCCCAATCTTCGGCTCACACTGTCAATAAAAAATTGTTCTTTCACAGTGAGGTAAAGTCTTCCGTTCGACGGCATTCGATATCCAAATGTAGCCTCTCTCATGTCATTACCAAGAACCTTAGTCCAATCTTCCGTTGTCGTTCCAAAATTATGAAACTCGCTGGAATTGGTCCTCAAGACATGTTGCCTAACATCCCCCAGAACATTCTTTAAACACAGAGGTAGCAGTTCAGCAAACTTCTTTGTAAACAGTTTCTGTCTCTGGCCACCCCTTGACACATCCGTACTTAGAAGGCTCACAACCGTCAACACCCAAGCGTCCAAACGTGCGAGCAACAGTATTGTGCCATCTAAAAAGGTGCCCGTATCCTTGTCTTCCACATCATACCCAATAAACTCCTTCAGCACTTGTACCCCGACACGGTTTCGGAAGAACAAGTCTTGATCTTCCGTCGGCATATCCTCGACATTGTCCGCATTGGAGTACTTTAGACGAACAAATGGGGCTTTTCTCCACCATGAAGTGTTCGGTA
Source organism: Gracilaria domingensis (assembly GCA_022539475.1). Taxonomy (NCBI): domain Eukaryota; phylum Rhodophyta; class Florideophyceae; order Gracilariales; family Gracilariaceae; genus Gracilaria; species Gracilaria domingensis. Next base: position 4,075 of record VCMS01000234.1, on the reverse strand, counting down.
CACCATTTTCGTCAAGACGCAGTATGTTCTCCTGCGCTTCCTTCAACTGCATTGTGAGTTCGTCAGCATTCTCTTCTACCAGCTTTGTTCTTCTCCAAATCAGATCGTACCCCAGGAGCAGAAATAGTTTATCCCTCGTATTTCTCTTACGAACGCCCACGACGTCACTCATGGTCTGCCGCATTCTCTGCCTAAGGCACATATCTGCACAAAGTTCTAGTATACACCTGTCGGTAAGAGATGCTTTTCTAATACCTTCCCAGCTCAACTCCTTCAACTCGCTTTCAACCATTTTCTTCAGCAAAGCATCTGGCCCCCCCTCTACCGACGGTGTGAACATGCCAAAACTGCCCAAGAGCTCCACGGGGTTTTTAGGAACCATGTATGAACCACCTTCCTCCGGCTCAATAAGCCCTTCCCCACTCTCAGTTGCGTCTTCCACCTTCTCGGCACGGTTACCCCAATTTCGGGTGAGCGACTCACCTTCGAGCCATAGCTCACTTGTTTCTCTCCTTCCTTTTGCCACGTTAGCATGTTGTGATACACTGCTCGAGCAACCCCTCGGAACTCGTCGCACACCTCAATTTATGCTTCTTTCGACCTGTCTGCCCAGGTTCACCAGCACGTGTACTCCTATCTCCCACCTGTTTCAGTGCCCCTCTTAGCCCTTCAATGACTAGATCCTTCTCTTCAAGCCTCTTTTTCAAAGCCGTACTCTGCTCTTGGGCGACCTTCACTAGAATTCCCCGAACCATCAAGTCCTCTTGTAGCGTCTTAACCTTTTCTTTCAAGCAATTCAGTTCATTTAAAAGATCAGGTCTGTTCATAGAGCTTGAATTCACACCAGTTTGGATATCTTCCGTTATTTCCCTAGCTTCTTCGGCGACAGGCCCCGGTAATGCCGCAGGATTCGGTGTTATTTCGTTATCGGAACTATCCTCATGTGCCATAGCCTTAGCCACGAGAGGCTGCAGGCGTTCTGTGTCCACCCTTGGCACGGCTCCGAGCTCCAACTCCAGTGTATGTCCTCCTCCATGGCATGGTATATCAGATGAATTGGGCCTCGTACGAGCTGCAACGGCCCCCGCTCTAGAAAGAGGGGAAGGTCGAAAAGTAACTCGTCTATCAGTTGTCTCTCGATTTCTTATTGTGATTCTCCCTTGTCCGGACCCATTGCGAGGCATGATACGATTCATAGCGGCCCCAGTTCTAGAAGAGAGGGATGGACGTGACGATCTTAATATACTAGGGCTCTCACGACTTCTCGTCATTGTCCCTTGTTGTCCAGATCCACTGGGCGGCGTAACCCGCGCCCCAGTAGCTCCGGTCTTCGATATCGGCCGGGGACATGAAGGTTTTGGTGTCATACGAACCTCTTCGGTTCCAGTTGTCATGCCCTCCTGTCCTGACCCGCTGGGCCGAGTTACCTCATCTTCTTGAGGAGCAGAGACAGATGCACGATTTGCATTATCGGCAGTTGACGGCACGACATCGTTCGCTGATCCACGAATTCTTGACGCAATCCCGGAAGACGCTCCGCTGCGAGATGGGCGAGAGAGTCCTGTAGAAGGACGCCCACTGACTCTCTCCTTCGTCGAGGACGACTTCCGTTTAGGAAGTGCGCTGCTTGTAGCCTGATTCGTATCATCCGATGCTCTTCTCTTCTTCTGTCCACTCTTGTTCCGCTGCGTACTATTTCGCTTTCTCGGCGTTATACCCATGCTGTGGAGATAAACAGGGTAATGAAACGAAATTGTTGGGGAGGGGGGGAGGGGTGGGGGGGGGGGGTTGATGGTTCAGATATTCCGGGAGACTCCGCAGTTCCTGCTTTTTAGGAATTTGAGGTGCCCAATGGGTCGCAAATATCGCCGTTACAGATGAAGAGCTCCAGTGTACATGTACAACAACGCGTATTGCAGGCAGCTGCAACACTCACAAGCATATTTACTTTCTATTCGCTACTGAACTCATCTATTGCTCCAATGTCAGAGCCCAGTCCCAGGCGTACTGCTCTCCGTAGTCGAAATACAACTCTTCGCCCCTCTCAATATCTCTTACTGCTCTACAACGAAGTAGAGCATAGTTAGAAAGGTCTGACTTGAACTGTATCACGGACTTCGCTTCCACCACCTGCACATTGGCACTTCGAGTCCTGTTTGACCGGGGCTCCGATAAATCGGGATCCCCGGCATGATATCCGGCGTCGTTAATGTAGCCCCCGATACAAAAAGGCGCCGGGACAATGTACACTTCGCTCTCCTTTCTATCCTGAGCCTGTCCTGGTCTGTTCCTCAGGTGCAGAAACTCCGTACCACTCACAGTGACCATCATAGAAAACAACTTGTACCGCACTGGAGTTGCTCCGAGACAGCCACTTCCATACGTCAAGTGTCTTTCCTTCCGGTTCGTCAGATCCGTGTATACCAAAGTTCCATAGAAATGACAGATAGTTTCCCCAGCCAATATCTTATGTTCCGTGAACACCCCCATACCAGCACGGGGATGTCGAATCTTAGAAGATGCTATATGTAAGCGATAGCGATTGGCTTCAACAGTCAACAGCATATGCATATCCATAAGATTCAGAGCTCCTCGGTACTTCCCCTCCCAAAGATCTACAGTACGCTGTCCACACTTCTCGACAAAGTCCCAGTCCTTCCAGTATCTTCCTAGGAACTGCGTAATATGTCCAGGCATCACTTGGTACTGGGGGTAACCAAATGGATCCTCACACTCAAGCCGACCTCGGTCCCGATGTGGAACCCGTTCATAGGTCGTTGAAGCCGCATCCACCACCTCCTGTTCAACCAGGATGTCATTCTTCCCCCCGCGAATAACTTCGGCCATAAGAGTCGTTAGATGGTGCTTCGCATGGCTGAAACATGGCCTATGCTTCTCGCACCCCAAGAACTTCCTATGCTTTGTCAGCGATAGGCAGGCCATACCCGTAGAAAACGTTCCCGCGAACATGTCCATGACAAGATCACCGGTCTTGTGAACCGACATATCAACTCCTTCATCAACTCCCTCGACTTCTGCTCCGGTCTTATGTACTGCCCACCTGGTACTGAGCTACCTGGCTCATGTACCTTCCATGTCAACCACTCCCCCGCCCTCGGTTTGGGGCACCCGGTCATTACATTCCTGTTAGCGGGAAAGTGAAGGAATGAAATTGTTCTCCTCAAATGGAGTAAGACTGGCTTCCTCCGATGGTCGCAATCCACGCTTCACCCCATGAACGGCGTACTCCGTTACGGGCTGTATCCCAAACTTCCGTGGATTCCCTCCCACATTACTGCGATCCCGGATGAACACCAGTGGATTCGCATCCACTTTAAACGAAGGCATGAGTTCTGGTTTACCTTCGCTTCCAGCTTCATCTTTCGTACTCGCCGTTTCCGAAGTATCCTGTGCCACACATGAAACTGTGCCATGGCACAGAATATAATGAAGTGCCCACCTGACCGAAGCGCGGAACTTATTAAGTCAGCCGTACGGATCATGTCTTCCTCACTGAAGACATCGTGACCACTATTCCGTTTGTTCCTCTTCCTTCGAGTGTTAAAGGGAGGGTCTGTTAGGACAAGCTGTGCCTCACCCCATAAATCTCACTCTGATTCACAAAACGTTTCGTGTGTGTGCCTCAGGTCCTTCATGTCACAGTTGTACGCTACAAAGTGTGACTTTCTCATCCCTTCCACACCTTTTCCATATTCATTCGAGGAGACTGGATATCCCCTTCATGGGCGGCTCAATACCAGTCTTTTGGATGTTGTAACGGCAACCCGAGATTCATGCTCCGCAAGATTCACCGGCTTCTCGAACTCGTCGCTATCGGAGCTCACGAGGTTCATATACTCTCGACGAGGTGGGGGTGGGGCAGACTTGGTCGAAGAAGGTTCGGCATTACCGGAAGTTTTAGGGGTTTTCGTCAGTTCAATATCAGGTTTCCCGTGAATGCCGACATGGAACCCTGCCGCATGACGCATATCCTGTATCGGTTTCCATAGCAACTCCGAAACTTCTGAAATCGAGCAGGCAACTCACCGGAGTCAGAGCTGGATACGGTATCCAT
>VCMS01000233.1:66881-154570 GCA_022539475.1 Gracilaria domingensis | reverse complement strand
CTTCGCGGCGCTCATCCTCTCGGAGTGCGTATGTGTTCTACCGATCCAGCACTATGGTGAAGGTGCAGTCTGCGGCATCTGCCGCAGATTGCGCCTACACCCGCTCCATTATGGGGAAATGGTACCTGTAATATAGCGAAGTAGTGGTTAGCAAAAGCGGTCGATAGAAGAATAGATACGAATAAAACGGTATGATTTCATAATGGGGATCATCTGTACTAGCACTAGTATTCCATGCGTTGCAGGGTATCATTCCGCAGAAGGTATCGTGTAATGTGCACCTCAATGGAAACTGAACCTAGACTTCGCGAAATACGGTTCAGGTAGCCCTCGACTAAAAAACTAGCACGAGTGGAAAACCCCCCAGTATTTACTCCACAGAGATTCTGGACGACCCAAGCAATTATCTGCAAATTTTGAAATAATTGATCTCGATATTTTTTCAAAAAATTTACTGGACGACCCTTGCCAATTTCTGGACGACCCTCGCCAAAAACTAGCATCTGCAAGAGACAGACGTACGCAAGCAGAAAGTATCCATAAGTTAGTCAAAGATCTGTTGGATACATTTGAAATGCGATGGAACGTACAATTGATAAAACAAAACAGAAACGTTGCGCTAGAAAAGTCGAGGGACCTAGTAACTCGCAAACGGAAGAAGAAGAAGGAAAGGGATCGGTTAGATTACCAGCCCACCATCATCGTAAAGCGCGAAAGGTGTCGAAGCGAGAACTCACAAGCAAGGGCACCAAGAATGCCCATGCAGCAAACATACCGCAAGATGCGATAAACGAAAGATTAGCATATGTCCCAACCAAGCACCAGAATCGCCTATCCCGAACAGTCAGACATCGATCTTGAGAGACGAAATGAAATTGGTCGTTTACCTGTATACACAAGCAGAAAGTATCCATAAGTTAGTCAATGCTCCGTTGGATACATTTGAAATGCGATGGAACGTACCATTGATAAAACAAAACAGAAACGTTGCGCTAGAAAAGTCGAGGGACCTAGTAACTCGGAAAAGGAAGAAGAAGAAGGAAAGGGATCGCTTAGATTACCAGCCCACCATCATCGTAAAACGCGAAAGGTCCCGAAGCGAGAACTCACAAGCAAGGACACCAAGAATGCCCATGCAGCAAACATACCGCAAGATGTGATAAACGAAAGAGCAGCATATGTCCCAACCAAGCACCAGAATCGCCTATCCCGAACAGTCAGACATCGATCTTGAGAGACTAACAGTCAGACATCGATCTTGAGAGACGAAATGAAATTGGTCGTTTACCTGTATACGCAAGGAGAAAGTATCCATAAATTAGTCAATGCTCGGTTGGATACATTTGAAATGCGATGGAACGTACCATTGATAAAGCAAAACAGAAACGTTGCGCTAGAAAATTCGAGGGACCTAGTAACTCGCAAAAAGAAGAAGAAGAAGGAAAGAGATCATCCCTTCTCGCTTTACGATGAATGGATTGTTGATAATCTAACCGATGATCGGTTAGATGAGCAATCATCCATTCATCCTAAAGCGCGAAAGGTGTCGAAGCGAGAACTCACAAGCAAGGACACCAAGAATGCCCATGCAGCGAACATACCGCAAGATGCGATAAACGAGAGAGCAGACTATGTCCCAACCAAGTACCAGAATCGCCTATCCCGAACAGTCAGACATCGATCTTGAGAGACGAAATGAAATTGGTCGTCTACCTGTATACGCAAGCATAAAGTATCCATAAGTTAGTCAATGCTCCGTTGGATACATTCGAAATGAGGTGGAACGTACCATTGATAGAGCAAAACAGAAACGTTGCGCTAGAAAAGTCGAGGGACCTAGTGACTCGCAAAAGTAACCCAAACCCTTTTTTCTGCCGTTTACCTGTCCCAGAGCGCGAAGAGACGTGGTTAAGATTGGTTAGTTTAGAAAAGAGATACGTAGAAGGATATGGAAGCACGTACGAAAAGCCTGCACGGAATACATCCTTGAGATACGGAAGATGTCCGCTTTATAGAGGCATCCATGAGGCGGACATGAAGCGTACTTCATTCTCCTCCCCGTACTCTACTTCGTAGCAAGTGCAAGGGCGGAGAAAGGTACGACGGAGCGCGGCTCGTGATCCGTGCCATCCACATCCTCGCGCTCTACTCCGGCGGAGTAGAACGCGCGACGGTAAATGGCACGGGTCACGCCGGTAACGGTAGGCCGGACGCCGGAGGCGCGGCGGCGGCGGAGGGAGGAGATTTATTTTTCTGTGCGAGATTGGACAGTTGTACAGCGTACAACGTTGCGAAACCACAAGTGTATAACCAGTGGTAGATAATACGAGAAGTACACCCTTGTGTTGAGGTCGACGTGTACCTACGTTTCTTTTTGAACGAAAGCACGTGATTTAAACTCAAAATATATTCTCCGTTCTGAGCATGACGTCGATATTGACTGTCGCTCGACCTCCTTCTCCCTTCGGACGACCTTCCTTTGCAGTCTTTGTCGTCGTTTCTCGTTCATTTCTTCTTCCCATGGTCTACTACTGTACACATAAGAAGCGTGGGTGCCCCTTCGTTACTCGCCGAGGAGTCTTATCTCTTCAACAGCATGTCAACCATTGCCCGTTTCGTCTGAAAGCAGCGCTGGAAGACGACAATAGCCGGCCCATTCGGAGAAGCAAGCGTCTCAAGCTTTCCGCGCCCGCGCCCGCATCTTCCGAAACGGTCACTGCCCCTTGTGGCCTTCCCGAGCCTCCGGTGTCCGAGGACATCGTCGACCCCACTCCATGCGCCCCTCTCATTCCGGACACTTCGCATTGTGTTTCTCCTTCCCCGGGTCCCGCGTCATTAGAGCGAGAACACGGAAGCAGTTCCCGCCCAGTGCCTTCTGAGGAGGCCCTCGGTGATTTGCATATGGATTATCTCACGGTTTGTCTGGCTTCAGTAGCTTCCAACCTTGGTCATCGTGAGGCTGACGAGCTAATTGGGCTAATTCGGGACCCGCGATTCTCGCAAAAGCGATTCAACGAGACCATAACAAGTTCCAAGCGCTGTACAGAACTGAAGAACGCCATTATCGAACGATACGCCTCAAAGAACGGTTTCAATCGAAGAACTGTCTCGCCAGAAAGATGTAAATTCAGCGCCACCCTCTACACGAGAGACCTCGTTCAGACACTTTTGAAACAGCTCCAGTTGGCTAACAACGAAAACACATTCTTCCACCCTATACCTCAGACCCACTCCACGAAAATATCTCACCCCATGTCCGGCTCTCTCGCAAGAGACGCCACCTCAAAATTTAAGGAAATGGTCATGGGCTCGTTGGATAGTAGAATAGTGTGGTACTCCCAAGAAATAAGTTACAGTGAATCTTTCGTAGGTCTTCTGCAGGTATACACCGATAAGTCTTCAACAACTCTAAAGCAAACATCGGTTACCGCCTATCCTCTTCACCTCATATTTCTCAACTTCTCCGACGAGCTACGCCGTAAGTGCATCCGTGATGACCTCACAGTAGTGGCATACTTCCCTACCACACTGATCAAGGTTTCCGCATCTGAAGCAGACGCAATGCCATTCGTTTCTAGCAGGTCTCTACGCGAGTCCAGGATGCAAATCCTTCAAGAATCTCTTCGTCAAGTCCTGGAGCCCATTATAAATCTCACGCAGAAAGTTTTCAGTTCATCGGCGAAGACAAACTAAGTCGAGTGTGCCATTCTCTGCAAGTTTTCGTGCGGATACTTTTGAGGCTAAAGACATTCTGTTAACTCTTCACGGGACCAAAACGGGGAGCTCCTGTCATAGATTCGAGGCCCCTCTCTCATCTTTATGCAGTAGTATTCTTACTTCATTCACTGGACCCTCTCAAGACCAAACCAAAAGCGTTAGAGATACATACTCAGTTATTCTAGAATATGCAAAGAAAGACGAGGCAGGAAGAAGTATATGTCTTGCGAGGGAGAGTATATCTCAGACGGTACTCTCAAGCGTTCTGATTACATATCTCTTATTCCGTCGTTCATCGAAACCCCCTTGACGGTAGGATTGATCCAGAGGTTGTTTCTATGCAGTCTGTTGGGAACAAGGAGAGCTCTCTTCGAACAGTTACGCAACTTGCATCCAGACAAATTGAAGCTGATTAATACGCCAGAAATCGAAAACCTCTAGTCAGAGACGCTACTCACTGCAATAGAATCATCCACGTCACGTTTATTTCGAACGATACGTACTCAAATCAGCATCTTTACAAACGCAAATCTATCCCCAATGCAATGCAACTTTTTTGCCAAAGGTTTACATATAGATTTGTCCACGTCGAAGAAAGACAGGTAACTGAATGGAACCTTCAAAAAGGCGGATCCCCTTTGAATGATGGAGGCCAAAGCATACAAAAACCTTGACATGGTTTTCCTTTCGTAAAGGAATTCTTTGAAATCTGATAGGGAGCGCAGGACAGGGCTTCAATCAAAACAGTTTTCTCTCAGTACTCGGGCGTCGCTTGGACTAGTTATAGGTGCAATCGTGGCGCATGATGTAATGAAAACTCTATTTCGTCCCTTCGGTGGCAGATTGAAGCCTTTAACGCTCCTCGACAAAGTCGTGGGCAGGAATTCATAGCTCTAGAACTGGGAGTCTGAGGTTCTATCTCGACTCTCAACAGAAGAAAAACTAACACCATTGGCAGCCTTTTACGGCATCTCCGCAACACGTCGATTAATGTCTTCTCTTGTATTGTTGGTGACAGGCTTTGTTAACGGAAGGTGAAGCGATACGATTTCAAAATTGGAACGATAATCATGTGCTACCAGCTCAAGCACACAGGGCTGAACGGTTTTCATGCCTACAATCTGTTTTGCTTTCCGCGACGACTCTCGTCTCCATTCTGTTTCATAGAGTTTTATACTGAATGAATTTAGCATATAAGAGCTGCTACAAACCCCGTTCTCTAAACCTCTGAAAATCATGTAGTAGTTAGCCTATCAGGACTCCATTTAGTTATTTATGGTGTTTCGCAGAGAGCTCGCTCTATTACCCCTATAAATCCGGTATTATATGGTCGTTGGAGGCCTTCATCGCTGTTTGTCAGACCGTCACAACGAACAAATTAGATTCAGATATATACATTGAACGCTAGAGCGGAAGCGCTCATGCTATTAGATAATACCTTATCTTCATCATCGGTAGAATTTGTATCTTCACGGGAAAAAGTGGTGCCGAGTATTTAAGTAGCTACATACTGTCGTCACTCTGTTTTTTTATGCATCTCATCCCTGCGCATTACCACTTTTGTGCGTGAGGGTGTTGGCACGCTTTGGTGGTACGTCTCTTCGCCACTTTGATCAGTTTAAATAGTGTAGTGTGTCAGAAACTACACAAATTGTAATAAGGTCGCGTATTATGTTACTGGTTGAGCATCAATTGGATGAAAAAACTAGTTGATTTATCTCAAAAAGATCTGTACTGAGCTCGCAACAAAATCGTTGCAAGGAATGCAACCGATTGTGTTTTGGGAGGTATCAAAACGCTACAGAATGGCCTCAAAAAGTTCCTTCTAGCAAAGAGTTTTGGTGGACGTAGATTTATGCGAACAATGGTAGCGCTCTCCATTCATGCGTTTTGAAGCGCTCCTAATACTCAAGATATACTCTAATTAATGTACAGCTTCTTGCCATCCCGCCAATCCACGTAGACAGCGGTGCCAACGTGTTCGCGGGCGGGTGCATGGTAATGGGTGCAAGAAGTGTTGAGGAAGGGTTTTTGGGAGGTCTCGGCATGGTGCCAAAATGTGACCAGAACGTGCCCGCCGGCGTGGGGGGGATCGGTTGTGTTAGGGTGGCTACCCTAACACAACCGCACCCCCCCGTCCGCGGGCACGTTTTGGCCGGTTTTTTAAAAAATGTGCTTTTTTATGCCCGCGGGCGGGGGGGTCCGTTCGTGTTAGGGTAGCTACCCTAACACGAACGGACCCCCCCGCCCGCGGGCACGTTTTGGACGATTTTTTCAAAAATGTGCGATTTCATGCCCGCGGGCGGGGGGGTCCGGTCGTGTTAGGGTACCTACCCTAACAAGACCGACCCCCCCCGCCCGCGGGCTCGTTTTCGCCTCATTCTGGTAGCGTCCACAGACCTCCTAAACACACACCGCACGCAACGCCAGCCAAAACGTAGCGCATGCTGTTCGAGCTGGAGCGCCTCGCTGACGCGCGCGACGGCGCGCGTTCCCGTGCGCGGCACACTCGGCGCGCGGCTGTCTCGCGCCGCAGAGCTGTGCACCGTCGATGTGGCGTGCATTCATCGACGGCACTCATGCAGCACGTCTACGACGGCATCGCCGTCGGAAACCTCTACAACAAGAAGGAGCACCACGCGCTCGCCCGCGTGCGCGACTCCGTCCTGCATTCCCACCGCCTTTCCAGCCGCCCCTGCAAGCGCAACTTCGCCGCCGACCTGCGCGTCGACCATCTCGAGCTCGTCGAGTTTGCATGGATGCACGACGACAGTCTCATCATCGCGTGCAGACGCCTGCACAAGCCGTCCACTGCGCACCACAATCGCCTGGTGCTTTCCACTGATATCATCTGCTACGAACTGCTGCCACCGCACCAGCCGCTCACGTCGCCGCTGCTCACCATCGTGCTTCGCGAGCGCCCCACCTTGTGCCACTTTTGTGGTGAGCGAGGCATTGAGCCGTGCGCTTGTCCGCCGTCCTTCAAGAACAGGGCGCCGGCGCACGCCGAGCACACCTTCTTGTACAAGTCATCCGACTTGGGGCTGCACCGCCCGCCGAGCTCTGAACGTCTCATTGAGGCGTGGTTGTCGCTGTGTAAGCGGCTGTTCACCTTTGCTCAGAGCGGCTCGTTTTTCGTCGAAATGTACCGCCACTTACCAAACGCGGCACCAAACTGTTCCACAGCCCTCCAAACCCAATCCCGTACCAGTTTGAGTGTGGCAACCGCTTGGAAACGATGCAGCTGCTCAGTCTGTACGTACGACGCGTACAACTTTGTCAGAAACTGTTGACGGCAGAATCCAGACTACACAATGCTCAACAACATTGGGTACAATACGCAGACAAGCCGTCACAAAACGCGACGCTTGACGAAGACCATCTTGTACCGGCGGGCAACGCAGCAAACGCACCGTACAGCCACGCGGACACACACGGCGTTGTTCCTTCGATGGCGGGCCACCAGTTGGAACAGCAGTTTCTGATACAGCTCGAAGCGGATGCGCTGCTGGTAAGGCTATCGGACGATGGCAGCAGTCCAAGCCCGAGCACGACAGTGACAGGCAATTCGCTTACGCCATCCATACATGATGTGGGCGCTCGCGCGAACAACATCGAAACAGACGTCAGCAGCGCCTTGCTGGAGGCATTGACGCCGCCGATAACTGCCAGCGATATTGTGGCATCGACAGAGAATGAGGGCGCGCAGGCGCTGCAAAGGAACGATGAGACAACGGCCACGACGGCGACAACGACTAGTGCTGCTGTGGGCGCGGGCGTGAAGGCGGCGGGGGTGGCGGGCGAGGGCGGTGATGGGAACGCGTCACGGACAATGACGACGGACAAGGAGGTGAGATGGTACATCACGTGCGACACGCACAACGTGCCCGCTTGTCGCAAGTGCGGACACCGTTTCCAGAAGCGAGGCAACCTGATCCGGCATATTCAGGCGGTGCTTCTCAGCTGAAGCCATTCGTTTGCACGTTTTGCTCGGCGAGATTCGGGTACAAGACGCACCTCAAGCGACATCAACAAAAGCACAACCGATCGGCGCACAAGGATGTGACGTTGTTTCAGGTGCACGCGTGAGAGGTTTTTACTGGTAGAGAGGCTTGTTCAGCCCCTTTCTTTGCGTTTAAACTAACTTGGAGCTTTTGTTTGGGAAGGGACTGGCGGGGGGCGGCGATCTAATTTCACGGCGCTGCGCGCACGCGTCAGCTCGCGCTGTCTTCGAACACGCGCGGGCTGTGGGCACTGGCTGCGCAGTGCGCCTGCTTTGCTAACGGGGCGGGAGGGGGGCGCCGGGGTGAGAGTGTTACCGTAAGAAATTGCGAGTGAAACGCACGCGAGGCGGTACCAACGGTACGCTTGCAAGCGCCGCTGTGGTAGGCTGTTGGCAAGCTGGCGCGCGGGGCGACAAGTAAAATGATCCGAGAAGCAGTTGCAATTGCGGCGGGCGCCACGTTGCTGGCGGCGGCATCTGGAGATGATGGCATGATGCGTCAAACAGGTCGGCGCGGGGCGCGGTTTTTGGCACATCCATGCGCACATGGTGTCAAACGGCGCGCGCGTGGAAAGCGCGGCGCGCCGCGCGCGTTGCGGCGCGCAGAATACAGAGCATGCACGAGTACGTCGTTGGTTCCACCGCGCGTTGAATTGAGCGCGAAGGCGCTCACTCGAGAGGTGGCGGCGGCGGCGCGCGCGTGACGGTGAACTCAGGCCGACGGGCATGAACTGCGCGTCGCGGCTGCGGGCGCTCCATGAATGACTGGCAAAGTACAGTTGCGCCCATTGACTTACCAGCGGCCACGCGCTACTCGCTGCCGCGCACGCCACTCACGCTGTAGCGCCCGGCGCGCACGTCCACGCGCGCGCCCGTGCGCTCGTCGAAGAAGCGGTGGCGCCGCCAGCCCAGCGCGAAGCCCGTCGCCAGCAGCCACGCCGCGGGCGGTGCCATCAGGAAGCGGATGTACGTGCTGCGCGCGTCGCGCCGCAGCACGGCGTGCACGCGCAGCACCAGCTCCGCGGCCACCGTGCGCGGCTCCTCCGCCAGCAACTTGAAGACGCGCCGCGCCGCCGGCTCGCGGTTCTCGCCCAGCAGCAGCTCCGTCAGCACCATGCCCGGCGACAGACAGTGGAAGCGGCACCAGCCGCGCGCGCACTTCTTGTTGAGCGACTTGACCAGCTGCGGCACTCTACGTTTCGTCGCGCCGTACGCCGCGTACGTCGCCGTCGCGTTGCCACTCGTGCCGCTGCCGTCCATCACAAACAGGCGAACGCGCCGCTGCTGCGCGTCCGCAATGCGCATCTCCTCCCGCGCGCACAGCAGCTACCCTAGCAGGTTGGTGTTCATCACGCGGCGCAGGTCGTCCAAGTGCGCGTCGCGCAGCGCCGCGCGCTTGCCCACTGTGCCGTCGTTGCAGATGAACGCGTCCACCGACGGCAGGTGCTGCCGCATAAAGCGCCCCAGCTGGGCCACCTGCTGCTCGTCGCTCACGTCCGTCACGCAGCCGAACACCGCCGCGCCCGGGTTCTCCGAGCGCGTGGCCAGTTTTATCAAGGTCTCCCGGAAGCGCTCGCATTCCTCCGCCTCCGCCTCCTCGCGCGTCATTCCATCGCCGTTACCCTCCCAATCCCCGCGCGTCGAGCATGGCGGGCATGAGCGCGCCCAGCGCGGCGGCGCGAAACGGCGACTCGTCGCGATGGCTCAGCTACACGAAAAGCGACAGCGCGACGAGCGCCTACTCGGCGGCAGTGCGCATGGGCGGCGAGGGCGCCAGCGCGCGCGCGCGCTGAAGGAGAAGCGCGGGGCGGCTGCGGGGTCGGCCAGCAGCAGCGACGGAATGCGCAGCGCTAGGTCGAACAGCGCGGTGTAGCCGATGGCGCGCAGCGCGTCGCGGAAGAGCGGCGCGCCTTCGGTGCAGGCACCCACCGCACGCGGCAGCGGACGGCGTAGAGAGCGTTGTGACCAGCGCCGGTAGCAGGCGTGCCAGGACGTGAGCTGAGAAGAGTAGCGAAATAGAAATAAATGACGTGAAACTGGTTCAAATCATAATTGCGTCGTATCATCTGGGTCCGATGGAGACCATATTTCGTCATCATTATCTCTGCCGCTAAATTTTGTACCAATAACGATCCATAGAATACAATACGGCAATGCATCCAAATGGCCACTGTACTGTACACGCCCATTATGCGGCCAATTAAATTTATTTTGGAAATAACTACGGCCACTAATCGGCCATTTATAGCCCGAAGTTGATGTTCATAGTGGCGTAGTCTTGGAGAGAGCTCAGGAGCGCGCGTGATGCCCCGTTGATTGGTTGGTTCATCCAGCGTACACGCCCATTCAGGCCGATGTCACTCCCGCGGCCGAGCATTCTTCCATGCCTCCGGACCCTACTGCCAGGGTTACGAGGTTTCATAACTTAGGCAGGTGCAATTACCTGGGGTATGCCGAGATTCTTGAAAGTGTTCACTCGTCCGTCACCGATGTCTTGGATCAGTGTGGTGTCGCTTCGTGCAGTGTGTATGTGTCTACGGGGCGCTCTGAGCTTGTACGCAAGCTAGAGCGAACGGTCGCCAAAGATTTCGGTAAAAAAGGTGCCAACACCACGTTCTCCTCCTCAGTTGGTAGTACCAACTGAGGAGGAGAACGTGGTGTTGAAGGAATTATGTAACCGAATTAAAAGGATGGGAATGCAGATTGGAGTTGCGTTGCGCCCGAATACGTCTATAAAGGTCGTAGAAGCACTTATGAAGGAAGGAGTTGTAGACATGTTGTTGTTGATGACGGTGGAGCCAGGGTTTCGAAGACAGGCGCTTATGGAGGGTGTTCTTGATGAGGTGCGACATGCATGGGAGTTGTACCCAAGAATAGGGATACAGGTGGATGGGGGTATTGGACTGAGTACTGTGAAAGCAGTAGTGAAGGCCGGTGCGAACATTTTAGTTGCAGGATCTGCCATCTTTGGCTCGAGTAACCCAGCTCATGTCATAGCTGGTTTTCGAAAGGTTGGTTAGAGATAGTAGCATAAAATTATTGTTTATTACATTGTTACCTTTACGTGTTATCACGACTATATTCTCCGTCTCCATTGGAGATGTATTTCTCTTGTATCACAACCGGGAAAGGATGTTAGAGAACATCAATATATCCCCAGTGGACGCTGAGAGGGAGGATGAACTACTCTACGTGCTATCATTGTTACCCATCCGGTGTCGAGTGGTGACATATTCTTTTTTTGTCACAACCCGCACAGGATGTGACGGAAGAAGAAGATGCCCCCAGTCGAGACAGAGGGTGAGCTACTCCAAGTACAATCACTAGTCCCTAGCTTGCCTCCACTGGCAATATCTTCCTGTTTTGCTATAATCATCGAGTGAGGTTATGGCGGAAGAGAAAAATATCGCCGGTCGAGGCGAGGTGGGTGAGGATTATGTGAGAGCGAAAGAGGGGACAGAGGGGTGGCGCTTAAATAGTGGAAGGTGCGGAGGTGTACAGTAGATGTTTTGGCGGGAAATGGGATGAGGGAAACAGGGACAATCATGGTGCTGGATATAGCCCGTGTGGTTGGACAGTGGGGGTGGACAGCACAGTTTAGCTCGATTGCACTGTATCGCAGTGGAAACTTCGATCCAACTACTACTTCTTCTTCTGAAGATGTCGAACGGATACGTGAAGGATGAGGAGCTGTTGGCGCTGTTGGAGGGGAAGGATGTACCGCCGACGCCGTCACCAAAGCGGGAAGAGGACGTGATTACGGCGGCTGCTCGGATGTCGCAGAAGAAGGAAGTGGCCGATGAAGGAAAAAAGTGTGAGGCGAGGAGGGGGGATGGTGATGAGGTGGAGAAGGGTGTAGAATTGGAGGTGGAAGGGGTCGCAATGGAGAGAAAGGGTGCAGTGCATCTGAGTCAATTAGAGGTTGGAGACCAGATAGAGAGTGGGGGCGGAGAGGGTGACAGGGAGATGCGGTTTGTGGGGGAGATGAAGGCGAGGGTGGGGATGTTGGGGTTGGTGATGAAGGAGCAACTGGACGATGGAATTGTGGAGATTGTAACGGAAATGGGCGGTGTGGTGCTGAGTGGGGGTGGTAGTGGTGTTTCGGTTGAGGCGATTTCGAGCCTGCGGAATTCGTTGTCGGTATTGGGAGTGGAGATGAGAAATCATGTGTATGGGATAGTGGAGTGTGCGGGAAGGGAGGTTGGAGAGTTGCGGGAGGAGAATAGGGTTCTGAACGAGAGGTTGGACGTGCTGGAGAAGGAGGTGAAGGAGCTGGGCAAGAGGCAAAGATTGGTGGAAGAGGAGACGGCGAAAGGAGGTGTGGAGGGAAAGACGGAGAAGGGAAGTGTGGGAAGGGTGGCGGTGCAGAAGGGGTCTCCTGTGACACCGAAGACAAAGGGTGGTGGGGTTGGGGATGTGAAGAGCCGTCTGAAGAAGAGGCGTAAGGAGATGAAGAAGGTGGTGGAGGAGGTGCCGCGGGAGGGAGTCGGAGATCCGGTGGTGACTGGGTTTAGGAGTGCGGCGGAGGTGGCGCGGACTGCGAAGGGAATTCTGAGGGGACAGGAGGAGAGAAGGATGGGAGGGATGTGAAGCCGTTTTGGGCGAGGCGGGTATACGAGAAGGGGGAGGGTTGTCCACCTGACTTCTACAAAATGGCGGAGACGGAGAGGGAGGATGCGAACGCGTGATGGGCGAGAAATGGGTAAAGAGCGGGGGTGGTGTGGACTGGGAAGAAGTGATGGGATGATTGAGGTGGGATGAGTTGCAATTGGCATTGCAACAAAAAAAAAATGGAAACGCAAACTAGCACGAATGCAGTTTTGAGAGAGGGTCGCGGAAAAGAGTGAATGGGGTGGTGCGGCGAAGTAGAACCTCTACAAAAACTAGGCGACCCAAGAACTAAACTGCGCGAAATGGAATTTAATATTCCAAAATTTCTTAATTTTTTGAGTGCCAGCCTCTGCTACCCCCTCGCGCGCCCCAAATAGCCCCAAAACTAGCTTAGTTTCCAAAGCGAACAGACTATATTCCACTTTGCAGAACACAGAGGGTCCCTCCATCCAGGGCGTTGGCTTCGATATCCGCCAGAGTGCGGCACGGGCAATGCCGGGACTTGACGTCCGGCGTACAGAGCGGGGTCTCCGTCCACTGTAGACTGCTCCGTCGTCGACGGCAATTCCGAACTCGGCATTGAACCATCGTCCTGTAACAGGTGCAGGTTATCATAACCCCCTTGAACAGAACCTCGCGAATGAGGCAGTGAGGAGTCTCGGCCTTCTACATGAAGGAGTCGGCGCGTGCGCGCCTTGATGCCAGTGCGTGCTCGAGCTGCATCTCCCTTCGCTTGGGCAAATTGAACGAGTTCCAGATAGGTAATCCGGCGTTTGTTCTCCCGATAATGGGCTACCAACGTCCGAATTGATCGGTCCAGTCCATCAACAAACATCGTACACCGCTCAGCTGCGGAGAACACGTTGCCACATCTGTGGAAAGCCTTGTTGAGGCGGGTCGAATAAACGGTTTCCGACTCTTCGGCTCCTTGTTTCGTGTCTCGCAGCGCGAGTATAGCACCTTGTATCGCATTGCCTGTCGCGTAAGAACGCAGGAGATATTGTACCGCTTCCGGCCAGCACGTAACTCCTCCTTCGGAGGCGCGAGACGACCCACGAACCGAATTGAATTGATCTTCGGCTACACCCGTCAAAAAGTACGGCAGCGCGATGTAGGCCTGTGCCTCGCTCATCCGAAGTACATCGGCTTCCGCTACGAAGCGGCTAAGAAAATCCAAGACAAGAATTGGATCTTCCCCAGAGAACTTGTGGGGCTTTAACGTGAGCTCCATTTGTCGGAGATGATTTCGCACTTTGCCAGTCCCACGTGGGGTCCTCTGTGGCGTCGTGTCATCAAGCCGATAATATCGGTAAGATAGTAGCTTCCGATACAGTAAGTTTGTCGGCTTCAACTCCTTCAATCCGAGGTGTCTCCGTCCTTTCGTACGGCCTCGTGCAACGCCAGAAGTGGCTTCAGTAGCTCGCGAACGGGATGCACGATAGCGAGAGCGCTCTTCCGCGCTGTCCGAAGAGTCGGTAGACGATCCCTTTTTGGGGCCCTCCTCATCAGAAGAGGATGAAGAAGACGAGTCAGACTCAACCTTGACCTTCTTCTTTGCCGGACGATCCCGGGAACGGCGCGAGTGCTGAGAACCCTCAGAAACCGGGGCTCCCGGCGCAACAGCATCAGATACGATGATTTGCTCGACCGTCTCCAGACGGGTAGCCAGGCGGTCCAGGCGTGCGGCAGCCTGCTCGTGCAGACCAGCCGACACCTGTCGGTGTTCCATAATCTGGTTGACATCAGACCGTAAAACACGGACGTCGCTCGAAACATCCCGGACACCGGCTTCATCGAGCCGTTGCCGGAGTTTCGTAATATCCCGGATGAGGCCCACTTGGGAGTTCTGCAGGATGCGAACCTGAGCCTCTAATTCACGGAGGGTATACTCGTCGGACCGCGACGACATAACGTCAACCGCTGCGGCGGCATCAGCCGCAGGTGCGGTTTCAGTTGGCCCACGAGTGGGTGGGGTCCCGTTATCAGAACGGCGGCCCCGGGAAGCCGGTTTCGGGTCGCCATTGCCTGGGACCTCCAGTGCGTCCTTCGGCAACGGAGGCAAACTTGCCGGCAAGCCGGACGAACCGGGCACAGAAGCGGCACGTGGCGCGCCACTCCTGCGACGGGACGACATCGTTCACCGACACAGTCGGCCAATGGGCAACCAAAACAACTTCCGAAAACGGACAATGAGAGAACCGTAAGAACGGATATTCCCAGCTATCTGGGCTCCAAACAAACGAACCAACTCCAACGAACGTTGGCCAATTAAGCCGATTCTAAGTCGGGAGACCAGTTTGTGGTGCAAAACCCTCGACGGGAAAACAACAAGCCGCGTCGCGGACGAGCACCTCAGGGTGTTCAGGCCCTGCTCCCTGTGAAGGGCAGTCGAGCGGCAGAACCCTCCGATAGGGCCAACACGAGCCGGGTGTAAATCCGGGTGGCCCCGATCTGGGCGTGCAGTCGGAGGTAGAAGGGGTAGAATCGGCGTAGGTATCCGGATGGTTCCGGCGAGCCACAGCGAGTGGGGGTATCCAGCCCAACGGTATGGGACGACAAAAGATCAACAAACGAGCCGCACTGCGGAGCACTGACTCGCGATAAGCGGGAAAACTCCCGAGACAAATAAAACAAACCTACAATGTAGGGCAGAGTAGCGAAAGCCGTAAGACGGAAATGACAACAATAAAATAGATAAGAAAAGTGCCGTGACGACGGATTAGTACTCCTCAGGGACGGAGGTTGGTTGATCAGCCCGGAATTGCGGCGGTATTCCCCAGGATGGGGCTGGTGACCGTGCGCAAGCGGCAAGAAGATCAGAGCCAAAGGCCTCGTTGAGGTTTACTTCCCGTACAGTGGCGGCAAGTGCCGCCACTTATATACGGCACTTGAAAATATCAATTAAAATATCTAACTGTCCGGCGCTGCCGGCCAATACATTACAGGTGTGCAACCGTGGCAGGCTTGCCACGGCGCACCCGCTATCGGGCCAACTTGGCACACGTGTGCAGAAATACTACCCTTCCTAGGCATACCCCAAAATAGGGGCACTACCCCAGTAGCCTTTCATAACCTGAGGTGTCGAAGCCGGTAACGGATCAACAAACTATGAAAAGCACCTCGGTGCATCCCCACAAAGGGCGTTTTGCTCTACATAATGGTCCGCAGTTTACTGCACGTTTCTTCCAGGATGTCTGTCGGATACTCGACGTGAAGAATCTCTTCACGACGACGTATCATCCCCAATGCAATGGGCAAGTCGAACGGTTTAACCGGACAATGCTCTCCGCGTTGCGGGCTTATACAGTTGAACACCCGAAAACTTGGGATCTCTACACGGATACCGTGACGTATGCGTATAATACGCAAGTTCACAGAGTAACTGGTTTATCGCCCTTTGAGCTCGTGCTCTCACGGACACCACCGCCAGTTGCGGTTGAACCATCAGCAAAGCTGGATACGTCACCGTCAATACGGGATCACTACTTGCAATGGAAGCAGTGGTTATCCGCAATGGTACCTGTCGCCAGGTCGTCAATGGCGAAAGCACAACACGCTTACAAGCGGAACTTTGATGCCCGGGTACGGAGACCACTACCGCCACTGAAAGTGGGAAACCTCGCCTTTGTCAGGAAGGAGTACTACAACCCTGAAAAGGAGCGGCGCCACAAGCTTTCACCCATCGCTGATGGTCCGTACCGCGTTGTCAGCGTGAACAAGGACACAGCCGTACTGGAAGTTGGTGACGCTCATGAGCGTTTCTCCCGCGATCGCGTGGTAAGAGGTCCAACCGTTCACACGGAAGTACTTTCGGACACACAGCAGGAAGCTGGACAGACAGAGAACCGAGGAACCTCGTCGCAGAACACTACACCCACTGTGGGGCTCCGTCACCCAACACGGGGTCTCGCAGATGTACCGATTATATCGTCGCAAGCCGAGGTATCGGAACATACACCGCTGGTGAAATCGCGTTTCACAGCGTCTGTTACACCGTCAACTGACGTGATGACTGCTCCCCGTAACGCTCCACCTAAGGAGGGGGAGGGGAATTCACGCGTTGTCGCGGAGAGTGAGTCACCGGTGTCGCTACCGTCGCAGCACCGTGATTCACGGGAAAGTAATGAAGCAGAGGCAGAGTCGCCTCAGGACACCGTCGAAGACGTAGTTGCTACGGACACCACTGTCAGTGGGAAGGATCACCCGCTGTCGCGTGTTGAAGTCGCGAAGGACGCGCCGCAGTCGGCCGCTGTCGCGCAGAACTCTGCGGAGGATACACAACCTTCCACGAAGGATCGCGACCTTCAGGAAGGACACCGCACGCAACGAACGGACTCGAGGTTGTCCCAGGATACTGGTATCGCTCATCCGCTGGGGGAATCGTCGCCAGAACACGCGCCCATCGCCTCGTCGGCGCAGGACGCGGAGCATGCTCTCGTTCGCGACGTTACCACGGCAAGGCCGGAAGTTGATCAAGAACACTCGACTTCTCGGCAGAGTGAGGCTACAGCGAAGCTGGATAGTGTATCACGGAGTATTCCGGACGCGCAGTCGCCGCAAACCGTCGCTGACGACCGCCACATACCGCCTTCGCGGGCGCGCACTAAGGAAGTCACGGCAGATCCCGGTACCTTAGACACTGCAGAGCAGAAAGAAGAGGAGACGCTCGCTGAAGCGAAGATCACACACCCCGGCTCGGGTAATGGTAGTGTACCGTTGCACCCAGCCGTGGGGAAGTCGCAAGTCGCACGTCATGACGTTTCGCTAAGTCATGACGGCGCACCGCTCTTTGGAGATACGGATTACAGCCCTGATTTAGGGAAAACGCACACTGCAGCTGCAGGAGCGCTTGCGCACCACAAATCTTGGGGCGCGCAGCGCGCCCCACACAATGGGCCAGTCACAGCTCGTGGCAGTGCCACCACCGCGAACCGTCGCGTGTCTTCACGTGAACCGGCACGTGCCGTGGTGAACAATCCGCCTCCGCGTCCGCCTTCACCGTCAAGACGGGAACTATCGCGTGAACTAGCCGTTCGCGGACCCGCCGAAGCGGCGAAGCTGCTTGAAAAAGCCCGGAAACGGGAAACGAACACTCAGCAGAGGGCAAATCCACCGCCGAAGGCGTCAGGAGAAACTCACAGCACCGCTGGTCACGAAGTTACGGCACCGCCGCAGCGCGCTGACGACCCTTCGCAGGAAGAGCTCGAGCGGGGCGTATACTCGAAAGAGTTCGTCGTAGACCACATCGTGGGACACAGTTGGAATCCGAAGGGGTATGTTCAGTACCAGGTACGCTGGTATGGCTATCCGCCGTCGCGGGATTCGGACGAACCCGTGGAGCACTTACCCCGATCGAAGATCGTGCAGTACCATCGTCGAACTAACACGGCGTTGCCGGCTAACCTACATCAAGCGATGGTCGGATAACACACGTCGTTGGAGACGGAGGCGTATCGCGTACCGCGCACGAACGGTTCTACGAACGACAACACTCAATCGAGGAACACTGCGACAACCTCCAGAGGAGTACTGTACCGCTACTCGCGTGGTGAGGAGACACTCTAGGAAGAAGAGAGTTGAGTTCAAGATCAGTTATGCCCTCAGGTGAGGAGAAGTTTAGTTGCACTCTGAAGAGGATGAAGTACACTCGGAAGAAGAATGAAGACTCTATGGAGAGGAATTGTCATTCAGATGCGAAGTTATGAAGAAGGAGTTTCACATATGACTCTCACCCATGTGGGGTCACTTGGTTGCTCGCATTCTGCGGTTGGAATCCGACTCATGTCGTGTCTAATCGCTATTCAATCGTTTTCGATGTTGTTTACCTGTTAGGTTTTTTGTCCAGCTTGCGGGTTCGCTACTACCATAGTGGACCGCAATCACGGTTTTTCCCTAGCAGAAGGGTGTACAATTTCCGTGTACATCATGTGTATCTACCGGTTTGATCACCTTTTGCCATTTTCGAGGAGCACCGCTCGTTCGTTTGGCTTTCACGTTGAACAGGGTTCGTTCTCGTCAGTGACGGTCTTTGCACGTTTCACGGTTCTCACTGCACGCCACATGCGGCCGAGGTTCGAAACCGTCACGCATATTGCGGAAGAACCCCGATCTTCATCGGTTATCATCACCTTTGTAAGGGTTCGTCACTCTCGTGGTCGAGGATAGTTTCTGGTTAACCGATATCTCTGAAGCTTCGTTTGCGCCCGCACTGCGGCCTATCATTCCATCTCACCGTTTGCACGGGTTTTCGAAAGCTTACCGAGACGTTCTCGTGAGTTCTGCACGGTACGGGACCGGAAGATACACATCTTGTTGAAGGATCATTGTTGTTTTGCGACCCATTTTTATGGTGTCATTTGTTGTCTCAGCCTTGCTGGTGTGTTTGATTTTGGGTTTCACGAACCCTCTGTGAGGTCTAGTGACTGCCCTCGGTAGAGGTTGAACCTTGATTAAGGTCTAGTACGCCGTCATCCGGTTGAAAGTTTTCACGGATTACCGGTTTAATTGCTGCTGTCAACGACTTTCGACCACGTCTACTACTGTTCACTCCGTTGTGGAGGCCGTCTTTTACGCTTCTGCGGTCTCTGGTACAGCCGCACAAGGCGTTGGTATCGATTACCAGTCGTTTCTGGTCTTTTTCGCGGTTCTCCGATGTCGGGTGTATCACCTCTACAGTACCTTGCGAGGGTCATCTGCAAAAGACCCGTAACTCGGTGAATACTGGCTCGTTTCTTCAACGGTTTTGTACCAGTAGTTACTGGATGTATACAAACACTTTGGCGGAAACCGAACGCAATTGTCTTGAAGAACTTTGGAGCTACGGCACCGTTTCGGTTCAACAATCTATTTTTAGACCGCATTTTTGTCAACTGAAATGGGTCGGGCTTTCCCACTTAGTGGTGTTCAATCCCAACAGTTTTGTTGTCAAATGAAAGCTCTGATTCTCAGGAGTTCTCCGATGTATCGGGTTTGTTCAGAGCGTAGCTGGTTCAAAAGTTATGGCGACTACAATTTTTCGGGTATGTCAAATTCCCAATTTCTTTGTGTGAAGTTTCCGAAACGTCGTCGGCAGCGTTGATTCGACAATGTCGTAACTTCTGAACCCATCTAGGGACTACGTGCCGCTTGATTGCGTGATGTGAGCGACCGTATAACGGGACGGTGGACCTCGGAGAGGAAGGAATTGGGCAGGAAAAGGTCGCTACTGTACTGGGTGACCTTGGATCGCGCTTGTCGATTCCACAGTGTGGCAACCGCCCCTGAAAGGGAAAATAGGCGCCTCAGAGAGGTATAGCACCGGAACCCCGGGACAGTGAACGAAGTTCAGGAGGACCGCTCCCGTTCGGGTGTGTCGAGCGTTGCTGCAGCACTGCTTGGCAGGAAGTCGGCTCGCCGTACTGCGGGCAAGGGCACCGTCAAGGACGTTGGTTGCGCACCCACTAGAGAAGCCCAAACGCATATTGCGCGGGCTCCAGGACCGTTATTGGGCGTGAATGAAACGCAGTGAACCCCAATCTGGGCATGCTGCAACCATTTTCACGACGATGTCGGGAACGTTATGGCACGTCGATAGACGGTGATCGCAACTTCATAGGAGGTACAGGACGACGCATATAGACCCAGAAACGGGTAAGATGGCGCAAATTCATCACGATCGCTCGCAGATACCGCTCTTGCGGTTGGATGCACAACGTTGTTGGTTTGTCCGGTGCTTCAACCGTCATGAAGACGTAGTGTTCGCACCTCAGAAGGGGGATATGTAGAGCCACGCTTTATGCGGTATTTGCTCGCTTTTGGTGTGAAATCACTGCCCCTGCAGTGCAGTGGAGGTCAAGGACTCTGGTGAGGTTGGCACATCATTGCTGGATGGCTACACACGTGTATGGACGGTTGGCAGCCAACTTTGGGATATTCTAGATATTTATTATTTATTTTAGCTAGCCCGGTTGCACACTTGACAGTGGCACTCTACACTACTTAGTAGGTTGAGCTGCACCCATTGTCGGGGAAGTAAACCGAACAACCGAGTGTTCGGCTCTGATGTTTCACCCTTGGTGACCGATATCCTCCTCCCGGAGAGTCGGCACCTTGTGCAGGGCTCATTATCCGCCTCGCGGCATCATTAACACCACTACCGCTTTCGCGTGTTTACTTTGTGTGTGTTTTCTTTATTTCTGTCCCTGTTATACAGGTAGCACTACTTGGTGTACCGGTGCATACCGTTCGTGGCTCGACACACTCGCGTGGGCTATTACCGCTCTCGCGTGTCATCGCCACACTCGTAGGTACCGCGTGCTACACACGTGACGCTACTGCCGACTTGTGTCGTGTGTTCTCTACCGCTGGACGCTTCTTCTTCGCCGCTTCGCTCCCTCCATTACTTGGGAAGGGTCGACCCCGGTCTTACACCCGGCATTGCCGTGTCGTACTTGTGGGAGCGCTCTACTGCTGTGCTCGCCTCTTGAGAGAGGGTCTGAACCGCCTTTGCGTGTCTTTCCCCATCGCTGGGTTTTGCACAACAGGTTTGACAGTATGTCAGAATTAAATTACTGTGCCCTTCTAAAGAGAGAGAGAGAGAGAGTTTCCAAGCCTTGTTTATAGCAAAACGTTAGCGTTGGCCTTCCTGTTTTACAAAAGAAGGGCCGAACGTATTGTTCCTATTGTCGACAAACAACACTGAGATGTTGTTGTGCTCGGACAGGGAGCGCTGGCTATCCTGTCTGTCCACGAGGACTCTGAGCGGAGGAAAACGCGAGCAACGACACAGGTCTGCTTGCTCTTGCAGTATGCTTTACTGTTGCGACTAGATTCCTGTCCGGGCTAGAAGGCGACAACGAGCCTAGCCTGGACTGCTAAGTAGCTACGCAAGTTATCCGCACAGTGCGATGGACTAATATCGATACCATAGTGTTCGAAGAGTATCGACAAAGAAGATGTAATGTCGACGCAAGTAGTCACGGACTTGTAGGATCAACACCTATATGGTAACACTAGCTGGAGCGTGTAAACTGCTACCTTCGTAATTTCATTGAAAGTTCCTTTGGACTCGAAATTTTCGAGGGTCCGATGTCGTCAAGGAGCTAGGAACAATGCAGTTCGTCAAAGGAGCAAATTTTGCTACACCACCATACAGATGAAGCCCAAACTGCTACAATGAATGCAATGTTACATTTGCACCTTTTGGTACCTTTGTGACCTTGCATTCTGATCCGTATCTAAAATTCATTTGGAGAGGAAGTTTTCGAGGTTGGAAATCAATTTCTTTCTTTAATTCGGAAGTCCGAGGACTTTCTCCTTGGCCACGATCCTAAACAGAGGAGCAAGGGTTCGATTGTTTGCAAAGCTATCGCACACACCGCCACGACAAGACTAATTCGTTATCGAGCGCGCTCTGCCCCACACCCCACCCTCCCACGAAGCCTGGTCACCTTTGAAACCCATAAACATGAGAGAGGCTGTGTGAAGACCCATTGCGCGATCGTAGCTACCAACCTGGATTCACAAAACGTGAACAATGTCAAATGTTTACCCTCTGCTGGCCAAACTACCGAAAGCGCCGTCAACCATCTGCACCCAATTCCGAACAATTCTACTGGCTGCGGGTCATGTCGCAGGGGGAGATGTACATGGTGTAACTAGCGCTTTTCGATACATAGATCCACAAAATCACAAGAAAGCGTACGAGCTCGCCGTGGTACAAGCAATGCCGTTCATCGGGATTCCTCGCGCACTGCACGCAGCCGCAGCGCTGCAGATTATGGGAGCGGTTGGTGACTCAGACCACTCCACACTCGCCTCCATCGCAGACCTTGAACAAAAGGGTGAGCATACCTTCAATCAGATTTACGGCCGTAATGCATACCGAGTGAGAAAGCGATTGAAACAGTTTCATCCTTTTGTGGAACAATGGGTGATCACTTGCAATTACGGCGCGATGCTCTCGCGTAACGATGCGACGCTTCGAGAACGCGAGTTGGCGGCAGTGGCAGCATTGTCCGTCGATAGATGTGCATCAGTGCAACTGGCGAGTCATATTCGAGGTGCGTTCAAGGTTGGCGCCAGCTATGATGAGATAAAGATGACAGTGGAGCATGCCCGCGTTCTAGCGCAGGACGACGACTGGCAGAGTTCGGAGGCTGTGTTGCAGACCTGGGACCGTGCTAGATATGCTCTCTAACTGTCGTTCAGCGCCTCAAGCTGAGATTCTAATGCCTCACGCTTTTGTACAGCTTCCGCAAGATCAGCTTCCAGCTTCGGAACCAAAACTTGTAGTTGTTGCTTATGTGCAATGTCTTTTTTGTGTATTATGTGAAAACCTAGAGCTCCTCCAGCAAACGTGAAGAATATCACAGTGATACGGTCTACCCAGGGCCATCCTGGAATAGGCCTGGCAGGCATGGTTGCGGATCGAGTTTTGATGCGAGTGGTGCTCCAAGAAAACTGGCTCGTCCAGTTCTTCCTTGCTTTGAGGGGACACAATGCGTGCCGGCGTGGCTGCTTATATGTGTGTGTGGCGTGCTACGAATTTCAGCGAGACAGCTAGCGCCGCACCGTCCCTTCCAGCGATCTGGAATGGGCAGAGACGCTTCTGTCGGGCGCGCCGTCGAGCTCGTGCGGATCAGTCGAAGACGGCTGGAGGAAGGAGCTATAAAATGAATTGGCGCATTTAATAATAATAAAGGAGGGGATACAGATGGTCGAGCTGTCAGCCGCGATGTCACCTGCGCCTTGTTCGCGGTGCGGACAGCACAGTCGATCGCGCTCCCTTCGCGTCAGACCACTCCGCGGCCGTGTGCAGCCAAGCCCGCCGCGCGCCTCGCCGTCCAGCCCTCCGCCGTCCGCCAGAGAGCCACTTCATCAGCGCCAATCGTCACTCTCGCCACATATCAACGATGGCTGGTCGATATCCACCTCCTCCGTCCTCTGGCAATGCGTACGCTCCGCAGCGCAATCAACAAGCGCAACAGCGGTGGCCGCCTCAATCCGCACCACAGCAACATGCTCCTCTCGGTCCGCCTGCACCCAATGCCGTTCCAAACGCGCAGCTGCATCCCTTGGGAGTCACTCCTCAGGCGCATCTTGCGCCCAATGCTCGAGTGCCGCCTCCGCAGCGAAATGTGCCTCAAGGCACTCGACACTCATTTCCTCCGCGTCCGATCCGCCCCGCACCGCCACAGCAGGCGCCGTCACAAGGTGCCCCGCCTCCGCAAGTACAGCCTCAAACGTCGTACGCCGCTATCCAACCTCAGGGGTATAACGCGAAGCAAATGCAGCAAATGCAGCAAAGACCAGCAACCTACACACAACCTGGTTCCACTCCTTACTCACAAGCAGCAATGCCTCAGGCTCCGTCGCAACGCGCTGCTCCACCAAGCTACGGCTCGGTACCGAGTAGACCTGTGCCTCATATGCAGATGCGCCCGGCGCCGCCAACAACCGCCATGCAGAACATGAGCTTGCAACAACGGTCGGCGCCCCCACCAGGAATGCGAGCTGCTCCAGTTACTGACGCACGCCTTCTTCCCCGTCCGGATATGAACGGGCCAGCAGTGGCGTCTAGGATATCAATGGGCGATCCAGTTCCGAATCCGCCTCTTGAAACTGCTCCGTTCCCTGATCCGATCACGGGGCAGGCTACACCGCGCATGGCAGTAGAGCCTGCAGCTTGTCCACCAGATGTCTTTGTGCCGGTGAGTAATCGTGTCGTCAGACTTTGTAACACGGCGTTTCCAACGACCGTCGCGTTAGCGAAGAAATACTCCTTACCGTTAGGAGCCATAATACAACCGCTTGCGATGGACAAACCTGTTCCAGTTGTGAACTTTGGGGGAGCTGGAATCGTCAGATGTCGGAGATGTCGATCGTATATCAATTTTTCATGTTCGTTTAAGGAAGGTGGACGAAGATGGCTGTGCAGCATGTGTGGTTTCACCAACGATGTTCCATCCGATTATTTCTCACCGCTTGACCAAAACGGAAAGCGGAGGGACGCTGCGCAACGACCAGAATTGTGTCAAGGTTCTGTCGAATTTGTCGCACCTGCGGAGTACATGGTACGCCCACCAATGCCACCAGTATATCTCTTTGTCTTGGAGACAACACCTGCATCGGCTAACTCCGGCGCCTTAAATGCGGCAGTTGCGGGGATCAAGAAGTCAATTAATTCTATGCCAAATGAAGGGAGAACGCGCGTGGGAATCATCACGTTTGATTCAGCCGTGCACTTCTACAGGCTTTCTGCCGGAGAAGATTCTGAACCCGCCATTTATGTGATCTCAGACATTAACGATATATTCCTTCCAACTCCGGAGAGCATAATGGTTCAATTGAGCGAGTGTCGCCCATGTTTCGAGCGAGCATTGGACATGATAGCGCAGTCAGACACGCAGATGAAAGGCGTTGCGTCGGCACCATCATGTCTTGGCGCCGCTATCAAAGGTGCCCAGAAGGCATTAGAATACAGCGGAGGCAAAATGCTCATCTTTGCTGCTTCAAGGCCGACCGTAGGACCAGGGTCTCTTCGTGAACGTGGTGATAGTTCATATCTTGGCACAGACCAAGAGCGAGCAGTTCTTCGACCCGATTCGTCCATCTACAGTCAAGTGGCGGTGCAAATGTCAAAGTACCAAATCAGCTGCGACATGTTCTTGTGCCCTCCTCCTTCTGGGCACTTTCTAGATGTTCCTACACTTGCTCCTCTTGTTAAGTTCACCGGCGGGGAGCTGTTTTTCAGTCCCAATTTTGACGCTCCGAAGGATGCACCACGGCTGCAACTCGCTATCAACAGAGTTCTTGCGCGAGAAACTGGTTTAGAAGCAGTCATGCGTATCCGAGCTACGAAGAGCGTAAGGTGCGTAAACTTCAGCGGTCGCTTCTTCCTCAGGTCTGCTGATCTTCTTGCGCTTCCGAATGTTGACGCTGATAAAGCATACGCTGTTCAGTTCCAGTTCGAGGACAGTAGCGTGGGCGAGGGGCCGTTCTGTCTTCAAGTTGCGTTATTGTATACCACGACGACCGGGGAAAGGAGAATTAGGGTTCACACTTCCGCGCTGCCTGTTACCAGTTCACTTTCAGATCTTTTCATGCGGGTGGATGCTCCTGCCACTGTCAACATTTTCGCGCGGCAGGCAGCGGAAGGTATGAAGGACAGAGGTTTGGAAGAGATGAAGAAAAATCAATTGGAGAAGGTTATCAATGCGCTGGTTAAGTATAGAGAAGTCTGTCAAACCCAGTATCCGGCCGTGTCTGGAAACGGGCAACTGCTTCTGCCGGATGCCATGGTCCTTTTGCCGTTGTACATGCACGGACTTTCCAAGACGCCAGTCCTCAGTCGCGACGCATCAGGTGCATTCTTGTACAAGTTTGACGACAAGGCTTACCTGACACATTCAGTGGATGTCATGAATGCGTCGGATGTATGTGCTTTTGTTTACCCCAACATCATCCCCGTTTACCCATGGCCCAGTGCAGATGAGACACTGATCAAACATCCCAACGGAGCGCCGGCAACCGTCTCAATGTTGAAGTCAGATGTGGGCGTGGTTATTGATGATGGACGCAGTTTGATTTTGTGGCTCGGGAGCGCGGTCCTGCAAAGGTTTACATCGGAACTTCTGGGAAAAGCTGTTTCTAGTCCAGTTGACCCCCGCTTTCTAGCCGTCGAAGTTATGAGACGGGGACACTCTGCGAAGGGACCTATCTCTCAAGTATGCAATACAATCAACTCAATTCTCGCTGCACGCAAGCCGTTTATTCCGTTTCATGTTGTTCCTGCCGGCGATCAAAGGATGCAACCCCGTGTTGAGGCGCTTATGGTGGAAGATCGAACTGCTTCATCGCACAACTATCGAGAATTCTTGCTTGAGCTGCAAAGACGAATTTCACATGCGACAGCACGAAGATGAGTTGGAAGTCGGTAATGTAAAGTTATAAGATATAAGAGATGGCAAAACAGGTTTAGAGTGTGCTGATGACGTCGGTTATGTGGGTTGTGAATTGAATTGCATCGGCCAACAAGCAGTCTTAATAGACGTGACATAACTGTTCGCTTTTGCTGGGCTTCTATAGGACAATCAGGTCGATACGTCTTGGCATGCATGTACCTTTTTCGAAAGATACTTAGCGGTGTAATCATTCCCTAACTTCTTAACGAATAATATAATAAGCGACGGTGTGGACTTTTACTTGGAACCTTGAACACAAAGGCTCAAGAGCTTGGGGCCTCAAGTTTACATACACGGGATGATCATCTGTGATGAAGAGTTACATTGCGCTAGCTAGATCAACAATGGGGCGAATAATTCACGTCGACGGGGTTTGCCTTATGCGTTCTTCTTTGCCTCAGCATCTTGAGTGACAATAGACTCCGTTTCCTGAGCTGCGGCGCTTTCGTCGGAAACTAGATAACCGACAATTGGGTACTTTGTAGAATACTTGGCGTGCCACTGCAGATGGGTATCTTTCTGACTTTCGGTAAGATTGGCTAAATCACATGTGACCATGTCCGGATCGGTGCTGCTGGTCGCAAGCCCATGGGTGGCGTTTTTCCCAGCAAACACATGGTAAGGACCGCCAGGGCCGTAAAACTCCTTTGCAGAAGTGACATCAAAGACGGTAATCTTGGTGCTGAAGGGATCCTTCACAGCGAGATATATGGGTTGATCTTGTTCGCCGTTTGATTTGCTCAGTTCTGCTTCGGTGACGGCTCTTTCGGCAGCAGGTTGGCGATCTGAATCGTTCATGTTTTGATTGTCGGTGGGGATACTCTTTCTCATCAACTGCCTTATGATTAGGAAACAAAGAATGCTCACGGCGGTAATTGCGAGAGATAGATTTCTGCGAGTAGGAGAAGGAGTGAAAACAGGGGGGTGTAGGGAATAAATGGCTGTAAGATTGGTGCTTTGTTGGTCAAGGCAAACGTGTCTATAGGGTCAAAAACTTTGTCCACCGGTAACGTACGCTATGTTTCTGCTGGTGAGCGTGTTGTTGTCAATCTCGAGTTCGGTGTCCAGAGTTGAAGCGTCCATGATCGCAGCGAAAGGTATTCCAGTCTGTGCGGGCAGACAGCGGATTTCCAGACGTCTGGAGTGTGTGAGGTTCGCACTTGGTGCTGAACTGTGTTCTGCGTATGTGGTATTGAGGTAGATAACGTTGTTGATGCAAGCAAGGCAGATTGTCGATCTGCGTCTCGAGGCTCATCGCCTCGTTTGTCACATTAACCCGAGTTGTGATAGTTTGCTCCTCGTTTCAGAAAATACACGTAGTTATTTTCTTGAAGCGAAACCGCTTGTTCTACGAAGGTATACAACTCAGTTCGGTTTTGTTTTCAGGATCATTATTCTGACTGATAAGGGGTCGGTAAGACAAAGTTCACGGCGGTACCGTGTTCAGATGTTGGTTTGTAGTATAGAAGATTTACGTATACAAGTGAATTGGGTTTTGGACCAGAGGCGTGCAGCATAATGTCAGCTTCTAGATCGTCATTCAACGCATACCAGTGACGCCGACATCTATTTAGCAACAGCTGTTCTACCACAACGTGCGCGCATCAGACATTTTATGGTACTAAGACGCAGTTGGCATAAGCGACAATGCCCCGTCGCGATGTGCCTGGATCTAGTTGCGGGGTAAAGGTTTAATGAACGACGGAGAAGCTAATGCAAGCCGAAGTCTAGAGGTGACGGAATTGTTAGCTGTTAGTTCTAGTGTTGAAGCGCGAAGATTGTTACTTGCGGATTGAGCGACAACGACATAGAAGCAGAGACTGAAGAACAACTGAACAATGAACAACTATGGCGGGAGTTCAAATGTCCACCAAGGGTGGCTGCTTGTTCGCAATGTTGCTTATCAAACGAAACGTAGCATCAGCGAAATCGGTGGAGCACAGAGGTACACGCGATAGCATGTGCTGGAGTCAGACTTGGAACAGTGTTTGTCTCCACGCAGGAACTAAATGTAGTAGAACCTGGACAGTGTGAGCTGAGTTGATCATCACCCTCCGAAGCACATGCTACGCGGCACTTGTTTCGCGCGTTACGACCCGTAACTTACGAGCATTTGTGTGTGGTGGTCAATTAGGGGTGGTTGGGAAAGCGGACCTACTCCGCACGAAGGGAATGCGGGGCTGCCGCTCTTGCATAGAGCATTGTTTTCGGAGTCGCGGGTGACGGCGGCGGCAACAACGTTTACCAGCGGCAGCAACGTTAACGCCGCCGGAATGTTTCATCGGCCGGGCAATAAAACGATGTCTGGATCGCTGCTACGTAGGCACTCGATGAGCATGATGCAGGCAAAAACGCTGCCCGTCGGTCGCAGGCGCAAAGGAGAAAAGCGGGGAGAGGCAGAAAACGAAAATGAGGGCCTTGCAGAAGGCCTCGTCGCGGCCGCCGCTGTGCTGTGGAGAAATGAGCAATTGAGGAAAAAGCACTACACCTGCCGGGACTCGAACCCGGAATCTCCTCCTATCACCGCCATTCCGGAGAGAGGCGCCGTCGATGGGAGAAGCAATTATCCATTGGGCCACAGGTGCTGTCACCGAATGGCGAGCGCCGCGCGCGAATTTATACACGTACGCCATGTCGAGCACGACAATCAACTTGCGCAATAGCAACCCTCGCCGACAACAGCGCACTGCAAGTTGATCTCAACGCAAAATCAAATCGCAGCGCGCGCGCGCGCCGACGTGTTGAATACAGTGCACAGCGCGCGCGCCGTTTGCGCGCTGTTTGGCGTGCCTCTGTTGCGGCCGGTGAACAAACGCTTAGATAAAAACGCACTCTCGCCAACTGCTCGCAGTGCGTCGTGGGCAGCACCATTCGCGCCGTCTCCGTGAGAGCGTTTGCCTTTTGCTTGAGGCCTTCCACTTCTGCTCCGTTCTTCACGGATTTCAACCGTGCCGGCTCGACAAACCGCCTCTCACACGCCGCGTCCCCGACTGGCAGCAGCGCGCCCGAGCGACATGGAGCCTTCCATTACTTCCAGCGTTGACTATAACGCCATTCCAAAGGTGGTTCGTCAGAACCTTTCAACGCTTCGCAAGTTCAAAAAGTCAGTAGCGCCGCATCTGCCCCTCATCTGTCGCGTCCTTCTCGTATCCACCTTCATCGAAGATGGAATCCGCGTCTTGTTCGAGATGAAACAACAAGTTCTATTCCTGCGTCACGAATACTACCTGCCTGCGTTTATCGCCACTCTCATGTTACTGTCAAACATCGCCGTCTCCTTCATTGCAATCGCCGTCATTTTAGCCGGAAAGCGAGTCGCCCGAGGTCGCCACGAAAATCTCGCCGCCTATGCGCTCATTGCCTGTGTCATCTATCAACAAGTTCTTTACGGACGTCATTCTCCAATCGGTTCTGGCAATGTGGGCTTTCTCATTCGCAATCTTTGCCTTTCTGGCAGTCTATTGCTCATCACCTGCCAATCCAGATTGGCGCAGGGTCGTAGCGCGCTGCCCTTGGGCTTGTTGGACGGTCAAACTGACAAGCAGACTACTGTCGCGTACTTGCAGCTTGCTTCTCGTATCATGCTTGTCCTGTTGGGACTTGAGTTTTTGACAACCTTGGGAGTGCTTGGTACCCTTCTCGCTCTTCCTGTTATTTTCGCTGTCTTGCTGGGTTTCAAGCTTGAAATCAGCGGTATCGTTCTCTTCTTCTTTTACTTGGTTCACAACATTCTCAATTCTGCGTTCTGGTCCGTCAAGGGAACTTACGTGTCTCAGATCATGCAATATGAGTAAGTTCAGTCCTTTCTTCGTCTCATCCGCGTTTATTCTTACTGTTTGTCTCACCGCTTGTTTCACCTTCCCTGTAGATTCTTCCAAACGCTGTCCATCATGGGCGGACTACTACTTCTAATAATGACTGGCCCAGGAGCCATTTCAATCGACGAAATGAGAAGTCGAAAGGCATTTTAATACAACAGCACTCCTGCTAAAACATACATCTCAGAGTAGCGTAACCACATGACCCCCTCCCCACCCCCGCTTTGAAACGTCAGATAACAAACGAACGTCGCAGCTTTCGAGCATACATTGGCAAGGGCGCCATAAAAAGCACAATGTGTATATTTGTCAGTGATTGGTTTACAAACAGCGTGCGCGGTCAGTGGTTAGATACGTCGAAGCCTTCTTTTCAACTGATATCAATATATCACCGCACCATGCGCGTTGATCAGTTCCTATCGTACTGATATATACCACAGTATACGAAGGTAGTTTTGTTTTATGCGATCCGTTTTATTCTAATTGAATCACTTCTGCTCGCGCTGGTCGAACCTCCAGGGTGGGCGGAGAATCGGGAAGAGCTTCTGCGGCAGCATCTAGCTTCGGACGTTTGCTGGGCTTCACATGGCTGTTCTTGCTCCTTTGTCCGTCCGTAGTCTGTTTTCCGTCAGCGGAGACGTCAACCATCTCCGCATCATCGTCTCCTTCTAGAGCGACAAGCACCCCTTTAAATGGCTTTCCACCAACTTCAATAGAAACTAGTAATCCCATGTCCATTTCTTCGAGCACTTTTCCCGTTACCGGAATGCGAGAGGCGACAATCGATTCATTCTTTTCTCCAGTATTCGCTGGCTTCTTCTCATCTGCATCGCTCTTCTCGTTGTGTGTACCACGCATTGCCATTTCCATGGCCTCTGATCCGAAATAGCTCGCCGCTTGATTCGGTGCCTTGAAGTTTGGCAGTAGTCGACCATATTGTGTCCCAATCTGTATATTTCCTTCTGAATCGCAGCCACCGAAGGCAAATAGCATGTTTTTTGATCTTACTAGTCCATGAAGTATTCTCCCTGTCTTCGGTGCTTTCCCTGTATTCGTCACTCGAACCGTTTGCGCAGTGTTCGCTCTGTCAAGCTCAATGACGTAAGAGACAGTAGAGGCCATCACCTCTTGCCCAGTATTTAGAATACCTCCCCACACCATGACTTTAAACGTGTTTGTTGGCAAAGCCACCAGAGAATGTCCCGCCAATCGAGGAAGTTGGTTTCCCGGACGATTCCCAGCGGGAACAAGGCGCAGCTCCTGCCATCTCCAAGACTTAGGATCATCTGGATGTTGACAAAATAACCAGCAGTCTCCCAGTATTGATACTCCCCCATCTCCACCAACGACCAGCATACCTATTCCTGGGAGCCATATTGCACCGTGTGACTCCCGATCCCTTGGTATTACCCGCTCACCATATTCCTCATTTTCTTTTGGGTCATCCTCACCATTACGGTCCACGATCCGTTTATTTCCACTTGCATCCTTTTCGACATGTGGGAGGACTTCTAGTTTCCAATCGCTAATTCTCAAACGGTATACTACATTGAAATTCGTTTTGTCGCGGCTGTAACCGCCGAAGATGTAAACGCCTGGAACTTGGCTCTTCGCTCGTCCAAATACTGCTGAGGAACAGCTAAGAAACGGTAGTTCTACAGAGCCGGTGTTCTTCACTTGTTTCCATGAGCTATCGCTATAATTGAATACCCATATATCATTCAGTGCAGTCGTCGCCTCCGCAGAATCAGTAGCTTCCCATGTGTCACCTCCAATGACGACCATCAAAGTAGATGATATGGCTACGGCAGTGTGTAACAATCGAGGGAGCGGCGTCGGGCCACGTGCGTAACTGATTTGTTTCCACTCGCGTCGTTCGATATGAAGGGCATACATATCATTGAGGAGCTGACCTGTTTCGTCCTCTCCAGCAAAGACAAGAACAATCGGAGTGTCGAGCAGATTCGTCATTGTATGACCCTTTCGAGGAGTTGGAGAATGGCTACTCGCCGTGAAATCACCAAGCCACTGCATCTTCGCTACCTCCTCACACGACAGCAGCTCCCCAAAAAGAAAAAAGCAGTTGAGCTTTCACTAGGCAATGTAAAGAAGCAACAGGGCGACGTTGCAGGTGCATATAATTAGCCTTTGTGATGAATGAGAGCGCGCAACGTTCAGAAGGTCTGGACGTCACACTGAGGGTACTTCGACTAGAAACCCCGCGAGCTAGGACGGTGACCTAGTGAAACCAGATTAGTATTACTTAACAAGCTTCCCGTATGTCGTTGCGGTCGTGATTCGCTCTGAGAAAAAGTTACGAACAGATCAGACCGGAAATCTGCCTGAAGGACGATGTTCACAAAGGAATACAGAGGTGCTGCGTGATACGTGATGGTACAGAGTATCTAACAATAGACTTGTGACTAGCAGCTGCAATCTGCACTGAAGAAAATCGTGTTGAGGTCAATCCAAAAGGGTCCAGCATCAGCCCACGTGAAGCCGTCGAGTGTGGACTCCACACTACAGAGTAAAGAGTGCTTTGGATTCCTTTCGTGCGGCGCTGGTTGCGATCGAACCCGGATAGAAGGCTATCCAAGGATTAAGGTCACCTGAATTTCGCGCGTACAAAATACGGAACGCCTATTAGCGCGGCAACAAGAGCTACAGTACGAGGGGGCAAAGCTGCATAGAGGGCTATAAGGTTCGCATTACTCCAAATCGCTGCGTTGCTCTTTGAATTGATCCGTTGCCTTCAGGACACTTATCAGAAAGCATGTTAGGCCTGAACTCCTGGAGTTCAGGCCTAACATGCTTTGTCTCGTCCTGCTGGCAGCATCCTATCAAATGACGTCGAATTCCCTGGGCTGTGTTGAATATGTTGTTGTATCACCCGTGGTGTGTAAAGATGGTAATAGGCGGACTGGCTGGAAGACGGTCGCAGTATAATTGATCTCTCGCTGATGATGCAGCAGAACCCTTGTACAGGATCTCATATCATCATATGATGTAACGTATACATGTCATATATATAATCTGTAAAACTTCACTCCCGGTACGAGGATACCAACCGCCAGTTGTATAAAACAACTATCCAGGTCGTTAATGATCTTCATACGATATGACTTTGTCAAGCCGATGAACCGCAGCTAGAACGTTTACTGCACACTTCTTTGGACCTGCTTTGTCAAAGTTAAATTGAGTTCAATCCCCGTGCAAGAGAATTTCAACGCGGTGTCTGTCCAGTTAGGGCCGAACCGTACGGCCCGAACGAGCAAGGACTATGCAGATTTTAAGCCCAGTTGAGTTCAATCGTCTTGATTTCGAGCATCAAGAGGCAACGCTCTAGAGGGATGCTTTTCACTCGGTATTGCAAAAGTTACGTACTTTTTGTTTACTCTGATTAGTACAGCTACCTCTGCGGTACTGTCGTCTTTAGGGACTTGGCCATCTGTGCTTTAGTCGTTTTTTGCGATCTCCTTTGACATGTGACGCCTCTAAATCCCCTGTTCGGGGTGCCCCTTCAGAAAAGAAAAACTATCGAAGGAGGTTGCATTCCAAATGCTCTACCATCGGATGGTCTCATTCACCGTGCCCTGCTGTGAGCTCTGTGTGTAGCTGCTGGCATCGAGAAAAACAAATAACATGCAAGAAACCAAAGTAACCCGCGAAACAATTGATGCGATTGCTTCGAAGCTTGTCTCGCTCCTGTACAACCCCCCAATGAACTTTCTTTCCCCCTAACCTGGTGATTATAATCCTCTTCAAATGAATAAAGGAAATGCCCTTGAAAGCAGCAATATGTGAATCTACACATAACTTCCTTAGGAAAAGCAGTAGTGGTAGGTCGACACGAATACAGAAGCCAAGATCCAAAGAAACGTTACCAGAGCCGCCGCTAGTAGGCGACGGTACGCGACCTGTAGATCTGTATTTGCAACATCCATACACGCTGCAACATTCGTGAACTGAACTTCGTGCCTTTTGCAACTTACAAGAGCATCAATTGTGCGCAAAGACTCGTCTCGACATACTTGACAGATAGGCTGCACGTTCACGTCCTCGGTGGTGATACGACAGAAATCAATGCAAAAATGCCCAGGGCAGAATAATATGCTCGTCTGATTCGCGCTTACCTTGCATTGTCCAAGCTCATATGCTGCGCAGTCAAGCCGATCTTCTGTATTACAAAGATGCAACGGATCAGAACGCACTAGCTCCTGCCAAAGCGCGCTATCATATATTGCTCCTTTTGAAGTTTGGACCCATACCCATACCGTGAGTACAAACAGGACAAAGAGAACAATAACCAACAAGAAGAGTCCGCTGTGGTATATGACATCCAACTTCTTTGCCGTGAGTGATGATTTAGAACGCAAACGGATTGAAAACAAGACGACGCCGAGAAATCCTGATATCACCAGTAGTGCTCCGATTGCAATGAATGCAATAGCGAACAGAAACGACCCTGAGATAATAAATCGATCCAGAGAAGATATACCAATCGAAGTACCCCCACCGGTCATCAGCTGAAAAACTCCAATAGTGATTCCAGCGATCCCAGCCAGCTGACCTCAACAAAGCATGAAAACAAACAACAGTCAGTCGCCACTACATACCGCACAAGGGCTTTTCATGGTCAAGAAGAAACACTTACAATTTTGACGGCGCTCATAAACAGCAAGAAAGGATACAACGAGACGTATCCATTGCAACACACTTCTGTTTCTCCATCAAAATCTCCGAGCTCCAAGTCTTCGGACTCCGACCCGGTGATATCACCATCAGCTCTTAGAAACAATGATTTCCGTGACTTTCTCGACTTTCTTGGTATGGGAGAAGAAACACTAACGTGCATGGGGCTCTGAACAGGTATATCATTGTCGGGAAATCGCTGAAGTTGCTTTGCTTTTCTTTCTTCAACCTTTGCTTTGAAGTCTTCACGAAGGGAAAGAATAGCCGGATCATAGATGGTGGACCCTGTGGGAACATCGACACTTAACCCTTTTGATAACTGCGGTTCCAGTTGCTTCTTCTCTGCAGTTGGATTCATGTTGACTGTTTCCCCGCAGCGCTGTCAATGGTAAGCACTTGCCCGCTTGAGATAGGAGCTCGATGGAATCCATGTGATGATACATTAAAAGGAGGCACATGATCTTGAAAAAAACGGAAGACTTACAGGCTTTCTCAACTTTGGAATAGCGATATCTTTTCTCGAGCACGAAGCAAACATTGCTGACACTTTTTAGCTGTAGTATATGAACCGAAGTTTGACAAGCACTGTTATGATAGGAGCAATTCTCTAACACACGGAGCTATCAAAACGGCGCCAGTTCAGGCACTCTCTTCTGGTCCAAGGTAACGAAACAAGGTTCAGATCTCACAAATTTCGTTTAAGAGTGAAAAACCTGATGTGTGAAAGAACTTGACAACACTGCAATGATTACGGATCTACAATGGGAAAGAGAGGAAGAGGACTAATTACAGTCGTAATCCAAGTATGTCTTCATTACAACGCCGAGAACCAACGGTATTCCTACACAAATGTGATCCACGGGTATTTGAAAGAATAGGGCCAACCTTGCAGGGAGGAAGATATAGCGAAGAAATCGGTAGTAATGAGCTACAAAGTCTGTAGGACAGACCAATCCCTCTTCATGCGCAAGCTCAAAAGTTGTTTCTAACTGTTGTCGGACAAAGTACAAAGCCGAGACGTCTAAAATTGGTAATTGGTGAGCGGAGCTCGGGCAAAAAGAAGGACGCCGATGGATCACGCAACGGAGCGTTTCATGGTATGCGAGACTGGAGAAGAGCCACGCCGTCGTTCGAGAACAAACGGGCGAGAAGAACGACATGACTCCACGTACACGCTCGGAACACCATCAGCTGAAATAGACGTCTGAGGAACGACCACGATCTCGGGACCTAGTCGCAGTTCGGTGGCTGACGCGGTGAGACGCGGACCCGAACGAGGGGAGGCCATCATGCGCTCTTCAATGACAAGGGTATCATTCAGCTCAATATGACTGACTTTTTGCTTTCTTTGGCGACCGGGGCGTTGGGAATGCATGATACGTATGTCCTCCAAGGTGGATTCTGCGATAGTGGTATAGGATGCACTATCGAGATCATCATCATTGACGAGCAGTTCATCTGGACGAAGAATGCTACGACTTGCAATAAAGGCATTGCGCGTGCGATGAAGATTATCTTCATGTTGTCGGCGATACAAGGCTTCATTGCGGCGTACCAAAGCACGAGTTCGACGCGCTTTGACGACGCGGTACGCAAGATAGGGAGGGCCGCCCAGCAGCATGGCGCCAACGATAATGGGGGAGCCGACAACGCCGGCGACGGCAAGGCCGGAATACGCGGCGGCGGTCATGACCCTGTCACAGATACAAGCTCGGCCCGGTAATGGGCAGCCGTTGTTGAGATAGCCCTTGCAACGCCAACAAAAGTAGGAGGAACAGCGCGTGCACGTCATGTGACTGCAACCGTGATTTCTCTGAATAGGAGCGCCGCAATGGGGACAAGACTTGGTGTGCAGCATTGCCCAAACGCTGAACATGGCGCTGTGTGCCTTGTTTGACTTTCGCGACGCACATGCATGCACGGTGGCGGAAAACGATACTTGGCGCTCGCACTTGACGCAGGTGTTTGACGAGCACCTCGGGCAGGATACAATGTGCGATTGATCGGCATTGGGTTGATGGGCGTGTTGGTGAAATTGGCCGAGATACTCCCAACACAGGTCGGCGGCGCACCACCTAGCACCGGGCGACGTGCTGTTTTCGTCCCTGGAGCGGAAGTAGAGCATCTTGCGATAGGTACGGTGCGACACGACGGCAAGCACGTCATCGTCGGTGGCAAAGACAGCACAACCGCCATACATGCAGTGCAGTCGGGCGTGATTGCCCGAGTAGATGGAGGAGGTCCAATGCTTGTCGACGCACGACGCGCAATAGCGATGCGTGCACCCGGAGCAGCCGCGCAGCGACGACGGCGAAACGTGCTCGCAGCACACATCGCACAGCACAAGCGACGACGGCGACGTATCAGCGGGCACGTGCGCCGACTGCAGGCGGACGGCGGGCGACGACGCATGCGTGGTAGGGGGGCCGCGCACCTCGGCCACGGGCACGTGCAGGCCGATGGAAGCGCGCGAAAGCGGCGTCAAAGCGACGGCCGCGTGCTCGACGCCCGCGCCCTGGCAGTGAAACGACAGCGTCCTGGAAGACGCCATGGGCACCCGCAAAGCGCGCGCCGAACCGCAGCGACGGCGGCGAGCGACGGGGGAGGGGGGGAGGGGCGGGGGGGAGGCGGGGGGGGTAAGCGCGACGACGGCGCGCAGGGCGGGGCGAGGGTCGGGCGCGCGCTGGCGGAAGGTGGGTGCCGGATGCGGGAGATATATCGGCGCTATGGTGGACGCCAAAATTGGCGCCGGTGGCACGCGCGCGACCGCCGCGTGGAATGGACTGCGCGGCGCGCGTGGCGCGGGCGCCGGCGGCGCGCCGGACCCGATTTGGGCGCGCGGCCGCCGCCAACCAGCGGCGCGCACTTGTCCGCGCTGTAAGGTGGCGTTGGATGACGCGCGCTTGCTTGCGCGTCAGCGCGCGCCCGCCGCTGCCGTCGCCACGCTTGTCGCCCGCGCCCCGCCGCGCCGTGCCGCCGCCGCGTCGCGTCGTGCCGCCGCCGCCGCCGCCGCCGCCGCTGCCGTCGCTGCCGTCGCGCCTCGAGAGCGACCTCACCTGCAGCGCATGATGATTCCCTCGGCGGCGGCGGCGGTGTGCGACAGCGGCGCGTCCTTACACGCGCCGCGTGCCAGCAAGTGCGCGTACCCTTTGGTCACCGTCGGTCCCGTCGGCACGACGGCACCTTCGCGCGACGCTACAGTAAAACTAACTCCGCAGCAACGCTCCCGCGCCGCCGGCGGCGAAAATTTCGGCGCTCAAAAATTGCAGCGCTGAATTGGCGCCGCGCGCGGCCGCGCGCAACAGTGCACAGCCCGCGACAGCGAGCATTTGGCCGTGGCCGCACGTCACTGCCAGTCCGGGCGCAAGCACCCGTCCAGACGCAACGCGCTGTCGTACTTGGACCCCCTCCTTCCGTCCGTTGACAATCCCCCCCCCCTCTCCCGCCAGCCCGCGGCGCCCCCCCCCCCCCCCCCCCCTCCCTCCCCGTCCGCTCCGCGTCCGCAGCGCAGCCGCAACGCCGTCGCGCCTGCTGAGAGACGGCCGGGCGCTGCGGCTCTCCTCGCGTCATGGCCGAGTTTAAGGAGCGTGGCAACGAGCAGTATCAGGCGTGCAATTATAACAGCGCCGTTGAGCTTTACACGGCGGGCATTGAGCAGGAGCCTACTAACGCCGCCCTCTTCTCCAATCGCTCCGCCGCCTACCTCAAGCTCCACGCCTACGATAAGGCTAGACTCGATGCCGACATGTGCATTCAGCTCGACCCAAAGTGGTCAAAGGTGAGTTCGCTTCATCGCCGCCCTCGCGTCCGCCAGCCTCCCGCGCCCAAACAATGCCCTAACCCCCCCCCCCGTTCTCTTTGTGCTTGCTGCGTAGGGATGGTGGCGAAAAGGTACCGCACAGCTCGAGGACCAAGACTACATCAGCGCGCGTCACACTTTCAACGAAGGGCTGCAACACTGCCCAGGCGACGAGAACCTCATCGCCGGCATAGAAAAGGCCAAAAAGTACATTGCAGCCGTCGAGTCCGTGCAAGGTCCGGGAGAACGGGAAAAGGATTTCAATCCTGATGACCCTTCAAAGCGCAGCGCCGAGACGACCACCGAAGGCACTACCCCGAAGAGCAGCGACAAGGCCGCAAGCGATACCGAAATATGGCCTGCCACGCCGGAGGAGGAAATCTTACGCATCAAGAACG
Source organism: Gracilaria domingensis (assembly GCA_022539475.1). Classification (NCBI taxonomy): domain Eukaryota; phylum Rhodophyta; class Florideophyceae; order Gracilariales; family Gracilariaceae; genus Gracilaria; species Gracilaria domingensis. Next base: position 115,589 of record VCMS01000233.1, on the reverse strand, counting down.
CCCCGAATCACTACGCTGTGCTGCACGTTTCCACTGAAGCTACCAGCGCTCAAATGAAGAAGAACTATTACACGCTGGCTCGTATGCTTCACCCGGACAAATGCCAGCTTCCAGGCGCCGAGGATGCTATGACGTCTGTCTCACAGGCCTACGACACGCTTACCAATGTGGTCAAGAAGACTTTGTACGACCAGTTTTTGTCGCAAACCGGTGATGACGCAGAGCATCCAAACCAAACGTATCAGGAGTGGGAAAGTCGCCAGCAACCTGTCGAGCTGCCAGGATGGCTCAACTTCCTGCTCAGTATCAAGGGCTGTGCATGGATTCTGCCTATAATGATGCTCATCGTCTTGTTCCCCGTCATTGTCATTCTGGTTGTGTTATTCCTTATCTTGCAACTCGTATGTCTTCCATTCAAGTTGATCATGCGATTCTGCTTCCCTGAAAAGTATGCGCAAATGAGAGAAGAACACGAGCGTGAAATTGCAAAGATGGAGGAAGAAGCACAAGATAGAATGTTTGCACATGTTTAGCAGAGACAGCTATAGAAACAAAACAAGAAAAAAAGAAATGCCACCAGGAAGTATAGTGTTATTGATTGCCTTTTTGTGCGTTACTGGACATGTCATGAGGTAACTTTGAAATGGTAACTTGTATCTATTCATCTTTTCGTTAAGTGTTGCGATCTGGATTGTTAAAACAGATGTTGAGAACATCACTACACATGGACTCGAACATCGGACGTCATGGAAGCCATCTGCTTTACGCAGGGCGTCTCTGGCGGCAGCTCACGGGATGAAGGCTATCCCAAATGTATACACGTTCGCTCCTAATATGTATACACTTCTATTCCTACTTCGGACAACATACGGCAGAACATGTTTCATTTCACATCAGTTACGACGAAACGGCGTATTCTCCATGCCGAGAGGATGCAACGCCGATGCGCTTACATAGGTCATGAGCCTCGCACCCGGAAGGAGATCAGAATCCCTTCCACTGTACTGACATACACACTGCATCGAGCTGAGCGAGGCACATGACTAATAAAGTTTTGGTAAACATTGAGCTTGTTTGACCGAAGACCTTTCATTTCATGACAGGGAGAGCGCGCTTGTCGTCCTCAGCTTTCAACTGCCAGACTCGAAAAAGCTTGCGAAGAGTTGTCTTCTGTAACAAGCGCGACGTCAATGAGATATTGCGTTTCAAACCCTTGCACTGGAACAAGTGTTTCTATCGAGAAATCAAGTTTGTGCAACATGGATGCGCGTCAGTGGGACAACAGTCTGCCGGGAACAACGGGAATCTGCTAAGCCAAGTTGACTGCGTAGGTACCTTTGTACAACAGGGCAACATATCTGGACATTCGGCTTCAGGCGCCTGACTAACATTTAAAATGCCACCGATAGGCGTTCAAAAAGTTGCATTGACGCGAAACTATGTGGACTTTCTCTCATGTTCGTAAGCAATATTTTTTCACAGGTACAACGGTACGAACGGTTGTGCTGAAGGCAAAATATCTATTTACCTTCACATCTTCCTGTCCAATAGATTGGACACCTTTGTTCTAGTCACAACTCCTTTGCATGTCTCACGAGGGCGGCAAGCAAATCTTCGAATAAGCCATCGTTCACGAAAACGCATCCTCAGTTAAATGTGCAGAAGACCTGACATTCAAACCATTTTACATAATTCCGAAGAGATTCTCGTAGGCATAAGTTATTCTGCCGCAAACATTAGCAGCAGAGAGAGGATACTCGCTAATGCAAATATATTCATCCGCCCAGTCCTCGACAACTTTGCCATGTGCCATAGCACCCACTACATACAGGACGTTAACTTCCTCTCCGTGTTCAGCCATATTAAAGTCCGCATTGTTCTTCGTATGCACTTGGCCTTCCTTAGTTGGTAAAACCATATCTGCTATAGCGTTTGCGTGCTCTCGAACATCGACGACATTCTCTGTATTGTACGTGCACACTATCTTCCTCGTCCCAACGGGAAGATGACTGACGATTGGATTACGAATAACCTTTAGCAACGGCGTGGAACCACTGGTCCCTCGCACTTTAAGCTTCTCCAGTAGTTCAGCCATTAGGCCCGAAAACCGCTTCATCGTACGAGGAATTCGTGTTTCCGGATGCACATCGATCAAAACATTCTTGGCCGTTCGGATGTAAATCTTTAAGCGACCCTCTTTGTTCAGGGGGCTATCGAGCAACGTCAATAGACATTGATGAGTAATATCTGGACGCGCATCATTTGCACTTCGGCCCGTCTTTTGTAACAAATGACGGTGGTCGTCACAATTTAACAAAACAAAACCGCCCGCTCGTCCGCTTTGTTTGACCGTTTCCAGATTAGCATTTTGCAGCAGTACAGTCACTTTGACTTTTTTCGCGTGATCTGGCGGTAGAGGGTCTGGCAATCTTCGACGCTGGGGCCCGGTCTGAGCATCTGCTTCAGAGTTTTTCGGTGCAACGCTCGCGGCCTGGTTCTGTTCTCCATTCTGGCGCGCCGCCTTCGTTGCAACTTTCGCTTGATTCTTTGTTTGGGAATCATCTTCATCCGAATCCAACTGATTATGGGCAGATTCGCCATGCGAGTCTGACTCTTCATTCGAAAAACTTCCCGTATTGCTCGCTCTTGATTTCGATTCATTTTGCAGATGCTCAGTCTTCATTTCTTCGTTTGCCGAGGCTTTCAGTGTCGATTGCTGATCGAGAAGTTTGGCTTCATCAGCTTTTGGTGTATCATTTCCCGTTAAAACGCTTAGCACATGGGGCTCAATTCTTGAAGCAGGAGCCTTTGATCTCTTGCGTTTAGCTGTACCGTCTGTGCGTGGAGCTTCAGAGCCTTTTCTCTTCTTTCGAAGCGACGCAGAGCTACCCATCTCGGCAGGATGTATCTTCGTCGTACTTTCAGAACCCAGAGTATCTACACGGTGTGGTTCGATAAAAGAAAGCGTTGATCCCACCGCCGTTGACACGATGATGGCCGAGACAGGTACCCGTGTACGTGTGCACGCTGGCAGCAGAGTGAATAAATGAATTCTCCGAAATTGCAAGAATTCTCAGGCTCCCGCCATTTCTCAAAAAATCATCCTGGTTTTAGTTCACGCAAGCTGCATACCCCTTGGTGCGTCCAGGAGTTTTCTGGGGAGCAAACATTATTTGCAGGCAAACAAGCCAAAAATGCCACAGATATATAGATAGCAGGAAACAGTTATCGCCACTCTCGCAGAGCGCAGGACTGGAGCTGCCAGTCTAGCAGTGGCGGCGCCAGTCTGGCGCCGCCACTGCTACTAGGAATCCTAGGCTAGGATAGACTTCAACGGCGATGACAAGTCTCCTCGACATAGCATTCGCAGCACACAGGCTCTATGTGAGATTCTGAAGTTTTCACTATTTAGTTCTCGATACAATACACGAGACATATCTTAGTCATCGCCGTGTGGCAGCAAGAAGGACATCGAAAAGAACGAGGTACGATACGACAGTCCATGTAGTCCTCGTATTCAAGGATGCATGCTTAAAAGTAGAAGTTTAGTGGTTATGACAATTGTTGCTGAGCCTTACGGGCGCGTTTGCGCTTTAAGCTGCGAATCGGAAGGGGATAGCGCGAATTAAAAAAACAGTCAGCACATAGATTAGAACGTTTGAGCAAACGGCATGAATTAACGTGCTGACTAAACTTACCGTCTCCTCATCCACCATCTGCTTTGGTAGTAACACCATAGTAAACCCAAAATCAACACACAAGCTGACGAGGAATGCGAAACGTTAGATTTGTGTGACAAACATTTAAAGGAACAAAAATATGCTTTCCATAGGAAGAAGACAACGCACCGTATATGATATGAACAAAGGTCATGTGGAATTTCTTGAAATTGATTGTGTATTCTAGGCGACAAGAGCCTCTCAAGACGTAGCCGTCATCCTGGTCTTCGTCGTACGGTTCGCATATAACGGCAGTGTCTGGACCGAATTCAACGTCGTCACTCAAGTGACCTTCACAGGACCACTGAATGCTGGCACCATCCCAACCGATATTTTGACATTGAACGGCATGTGGATAGTACTCAGTAAACCACCACAGCCCAGACGCGGATCCGCCAACACATTGCAATTGCTGTTCGCCCGTTCCGTGTCTCGAACGCGCCCTGCCATTCTCGGAAAAGATTAGGGCAGTGATGGATCGCAAAAGAACACGGTCGTTACTGGAGCCCGATGACGAACCAGTTCCAGCGCCAGTTACCGCTTTGGTGCCACTCGAGATTGATTCGGCAAGGGAGGTAGTGAGAGTGATGAGCAATGCAACAGCGGCCAAGGACGATTTCATGGTGAGAAGGACTCCAGAATAAGCGCCGTTTGTGTTCGGTGCCGGATGAAGGGTGGGCGTCTATGGAACACGGGGACTGAGCAACGGCGACATGTTATGCGGAGCATCGAGGGCCCAACACGGACGGGGACCCATCCCAACGCGACGCTGCCGTCACACGCGCGGTCACCAGTGGTGACTCACCACCGCCTACCTCTCTTGCTCTTGGCCAGAGTGTTTGTGCGCTGACATCGCCCGACATAATCCTTACACGTACAGTACACGTACGTGTACACGTACGTGTAGCTCCTTGCAAGTCTCCTTAGAAAGGAGTCCTTACGTGTAGGAATATGCACGAGAGTGTTTGGCTTTCGTATTCTGTCAGTTTCGATGCCTTTAAATACCCAATTGACTTTCGTACTACATTAAATGTGAAGTGATGAAATCTGTGTTCGGAAACCTCTTGTAAATCCAAGAATAAATCCAAGAAGAACACTGTGTTCTAAGAACACACGTCTTCAAAGGCCATGCTGGCCTGTTCAAAACAACCAGACCTCGTTTTACCGCTACGAGCCTTTCAAGGGTGTCTCTGCAGCCGCTCAGAGAGCTCTAAAGCAAGCTGCGTGCGTCAAGCAAGTGCATCTGACTCCTGTCACTGCCGCATCCGGAGCGAATATCTTGCGCAAACACATTCAGAGCTGGCCAACGAACTCGCACAAAATGGTTAGGAAACGAGAAGATGGTGCGTCATCTTGCTGTGTATCGAACGTTACTCACACGTCTTCGCTTTCAATGTCTAACTTTCTTTTTATCATCACCTTTTGCTTTAAATCTACGTCAACTACGCGCAAGTACAGAATACGAGGACGCGGACGATGCAGACCAGTACAGCGACTATGAAGATGCCGATGAAGCACCTGTTAAGGGCCCTAAGAAAAAGAAGAGGAGAAAAACCATGGCACTTCTTGATCTCGAAGCCGAAGAAGATGACGCAGAAGATGAAGATGAAGAGGAAGAGGTTGCGGGCCTTATCGCTGACGATGATGACCACGATGCAAACTTGGATAGAGACCGCGAACAAATGCGTGCGCAACGATTCGAGCGTCAGCGAGCCATGGAATCTGAAGATCCGGAGAACCTTGAACGCTACTTCGAAGAACGCTATGCTTATGTCGACGAGGAACAAGGTGCCCCTGATACCTCCGGCGTAGACCAACAATCACTTCTTCCCACCATTCATGATCCTCGAATCTTTATTGTCAAATGCAAGAAGATTGGCCACGAACGACGTGCTATCTTCTCTTTACTCCAGAAGATGTTTAACTATCGGAGAAGAGGTGTAGATTTGGGTATCTTCTCGGCCATCGCACCGCAGCACTTGAAGGGACGTGTATACATTGAGGCCGTCAGCTCTGTACAAGTAGAAGCCGCCATCCAAGGGCTAGATCTGTTTACCACGTATGAGGGAATCAAACCTTTGCAGCTTGACGAAATGGTTGATGTCCTCCAAATTGGAAAGAGGAGCGAAAAGCAAGCTGTTGGTAATTGGGTGAGACTCGGTAGAGGCATGTATAAGGGTGATCTGGCACAAGTCTGCGGTGTGAGAGATGGTTACGGAGAAGGTCAGGTCTTGATTCGTCTAATTCCTCGCTTGGACTATAAAGGGGACAAGGACTATATGGAAGAGCTGGACAAGGAAGATGGTAACGATGATGTAGATGTCAGTGGAACACGGAGAAAGGGCCGCCCTCCACAGAAGCTGTTCGATAAGAAGGAGCTGTACCGACTGACTGGAAGCTCTGATATTTACACACAGCGGGATCGGAATACGGGTGCGGTGTACGAGGTATGGAATGAGGAGCTCTTTAGATATGGTCTGTTGCACAAATGGATTTCACCAAGGACTCTTGTCACGGGAGATGCGGTGCAGCCTCAGGTTGAAGAATTGGAGAAATGGATGATGGCCGAGCAGCAAATGAGATCTGATCTCGAGGAAACAAACGAGAATGGCGAAACCAATGACGAAGCGGCACAGGGACTGAATCTTGACATTAGTTCCATCGCAGGTCGGCGAGGGACCAAACTTTACAAGGGTGATTCAGTCAAAGTCGTTGCTGGTGAACAGAAAGGTCTTGCTGGGAAGATTGAGGCCCTTCGGGAAGACGTTGTATTGCTGCGATGTGATGATTTCCCCGAACCGCTTAGCGTGAGTCGAAGCGATGTCGTCAAAGTGTTCAAGAGTGGAGAGCCAGTCAGAATCGCTTCCGGGCAATACGCTGGCTATTCAGGTACTATTGTAGCTGTTGACGGGGACTTTCTTACGGTGTTTACTGACTCGACCAGGGAAAACATTCGCGTTGTTAGCGCGCAAGTAGCTGACGCATCGGATATGAATATAGACTATAGCCAACAGAGAAGCGGTATGGGTGCTGCTAGACAGCAATACGAGTTGTTTGATCTCGTTCAAATGTTGGATGATCCGATAGAGAGATGTGTGGTTATTCAGGTTCGAAACGACGGCGTGAAATTACTGAACACCCGTAACAATTCCTCTGTTCATCCATTAAGTGCGATCAAGGGCAGAGTTCGAGATTTATCCGCCCGAGCTGTTGACTCAAGAGGGTTTCCGATTGCTGCGAATGACTCCATACATGTTGTTTCTGGAATTCACAAGGATAGACAAGGTATTGTGCAACACGTTGCAGGATCATATGTCTTCTTCAAAGCTCGTGACGAAATCAAACACTGTGGACTTGTAGCTGTCCCTGCTTCACAATGCACCGCTTCAACAGCTGCGGCGCGTCGTCTGTCCTCAACCGGACAAGCTCTGCAGGATTCCTTAACAGGTCCTTCGGCGTTACCAAGAGGGTCCATTTCGTCGTTTGGCGGGGGCGGCGGATTCGGTGGGTTTGGTTCATCAGGTGGTCGAAGGGGGCCTGTCCGTGACGAGCTCTTCAGAGCGGATGTGAAGATTAAGAGAGGTCCTTACAAAGGACATTCTGGCAAAGTTGTCGAGGTTTCAGATTCAACAGTACGCGTAGAGCTGATTTCGAAGATGAAGACGATTACTGTGCAGAGAGCATGGGTCAGGAAGATGGGTGACGCTCCCAATGGGAATCCGAGTATCAATGGTGGTTTTGGTCGTGGTCGCGGCACAACATCTTCGCGACCACCGCTCCCAAGCAGCACACTTGCTGGCTCCCGTACTCCTCGATATTCTCAAACACCCAGAAGCGACGGTGCATATCGAAGTCAAACACCTCGTCTGGGCGGGTTTGGGGGAGCAACTCCTCGCTATGGGGCGGCAACACCCAGAGGAAACGCTACTCCCGGTAGCAATTTCGGAGCTCAAACTCCTGGACGCGATACCTTTGGAAGTCGCACACCAGCACATCATGAACCATTTGGATACAATAACCCACCACGGACTCCAGCCAATCCCTACGGTGCCTACCCTTCGATGCCGACTACCCCCGGAGGAGGCGCTGCGCCTGCCAGGCTTGGTTCAGACTATCCGGCACTAGAACCTAACACTCCCGGAGGGCCCATTGAGCCTCGCACCCCTGCGTACCAAAGCTACGAAGCGAGTACTCCAGCTCCAGGAATGGAGCCGACAACTCCAGCACCGGGCGGAGCGGAACCTCGAACGCCTGCGCCTCAGTACGAACCACGAACGCCAGCAGCGTTTGAACCTCGTACGCCAATGGTTCAGGAACCAGCTACGCCTCATGCAAGTGCTATACCTCAAACTCCTCATCCACAGGAAGAGCCATCACAAGGAACAGCTGATTATAGAGTGCTGATTGATGTTGAGGTTATCGTAAGGGATGAGAATAATAGTCCAGGTGTTGTGGTGGACGCATCTCCTAGTGGAAGCGAAATTATCGTCAAGATGATTTCTGGCGAGAAGAAGGGTGAAAGAATAAGAGTAACAGACATTACTCCAGTTCAGCCACGCTCTGACACTGGAGAAGTGCAAGAACTTGTGAAGGTGCTGGATGGCAAGCATGTAGGCAAGAGAGGTCGTCTACTTGGGTTACTGCCCGACCAAAACGATAAATCCGAAGGAAGGATTAGGTTTGAGGGTGGACAGGAGGTTGTGTTGCAAATGGACTTCGTCGCGAAGTGCTATGAGGAAGGCAAGTAGGATAACAATGTGAATAAAGTCGGCGGCGTGAGAGCCTCTGTACTAGGATTATAAATCGCTCAAAGAAACGACGGACTCAGTATAATCAAAGATTTACATTGTCACACGCTGAAGGCAGGGGTTTATATTGAAAGGATTTAAAGATCGTAACAGCTGCATCACTGCTGTTTCACGCATCGGAGTCATTAAGTTCAAGAGCTGCAAAAGTGTTCAATAGCACCGGTCTCTTTGAATCATCCTCTTTCTTGGAGGCTTGTTGGGATGGTGAGCGAGAAACGTTTGTTTCCTTCAGATTTGTCCATTTGCTTGCTGATTCTTCAGATGGTTTTTCCCCTCGTTCACCTCGGTCACGTCGTTCAACCCTGTCAAACTTTTCGACAGCACGGTCGTTTCGATTGAATCGTTCTCCCCCAGTACTATTTACTCTTCGCGGTGCGTCACCTCCCTTTTGTTGGGAAAAGCTGTCATTCTCTTGTCTCCCTGGAGCAGGCATCGCCGATTGTGGCGGCTTGGGAGCATTACCAACTCTTTGATTAACCTGAAGAGCAGGTGGGGGCTTTGTTCGAGGCTTGAGTTGAAGCTTCTTCCGGCCAGCGGGCGGCGGTCCGGTGGGGATGGTGGGATCTTTGGAGTGAGAAGCTACGCGAGATCGCCGATCTTCGCGTGCACTATCACTGGCACGTCGAGTGAGTTGACTATCAAAGCTGTGGCCAGGTCCACGATCATTCCACGCTGAAGCAGAACGAGAGTTGCCGTTTGCAGCAACTCGGGATCCGAAAGAAGATCCGAATGAAGGGGTTCTGTTATGGCCGCGCTCGCCACGATCTCTATCGCGACCTCCGCGCTTGCCGTCTGTGCCATCGACCTTGACATGTATTGTCCTGCCTCCAAATAACTTGCCGTCCGTGGCGAGGGCCTTGGTGACGTGATCGGCTGCAATGGTAACGAGCGCAGCCTTAATGTTTCCAGTGTCGGCATGTCTCATGAGACGAATGCCAAAGACTTGGATGGTGTTGATGGAGAAGAAGTCTCCAATTGCTTGCTCATGGGTTTCATATGGCAGATTGGCGACGTAGAGAGTTATGGACGGCCCAGTTGGGGCTCTCGAAGACTGCTGCCGCAGAGGATCTGAATCGAACCTGTCGAGCTTGGAGCCGAAGGAGGCGGGGAACGAATTCTGTCTGCGATGATGGCCACGAGCGTTGGATGGCTGCTGAACGGCGGAGCGAACGTGCTGAGACTGAATGGGCTTGGTCCAGGCGTTCTGGCGCGGCGGCGGCGGACGCTGAGGAGCAGCGGGGAACTGGGGATTTGGGGGCGGCGGCGCGTTCTGACGCTGCTGGGGAGGAATATCGATGTCTGGAATATCGGAAAGGTCGCCAAGACCCTCCTCTTCGCCGTCGGACGCCCAGTCATCATCCATGGTGAAGGCGCACAAGCTGGGGCACAAGGCTGACGGTAAACAGAGAGCGCGCGCAACGCGGCGGCGTGTGTATAAGACGCCGCTGCGGCGAAAGGTTACGAGCCGACACGGTGGCGGGAAACAATCACGAGTCGAGCGACGCGCACGAGCGGAAAGCGCGGCAGCAGGTGCGCGCGAGCGTCCACGGTGAAGCGCAGCCCGCGGCGCCGCGCGCGCGCATGGGCAGCGCCGCGCGACGTCGCACCGACGACGGATTGGACGACGGCCACGCGCGCGCGCTCATTTGGCGCGCACACGTCGCGCGCGTGGCGCGTTGTCAGTGGCGCACTGCCGAATTGGCGTGCAGCTGCGTGCAGCTGCGTGCGCGCTGCGCGCCGTCCGCACGCGGCGATGTGGTGGAGGTACAGTGGTATCTACGCGGAGCCATGCGGGCGCGTAGTAGATAATATTACTCTTCCGGTGAATTAGATGCGTGCAGCCGCTGTATCTCGGACTCGAGCAGAAGAAATCCACGCGCCTAGTCGAGCTAAGCTCGTTGATTTCGAGCGCTGAGAATCGCGGTCAGCGCCATGCTCAGCAGAACCAAAGTAGCCTTCACCGCCTCTGCCGTCTTCGTCCCGCGGCGGAGTGCGTTCCCATCAGCCCCTCGCACTCAGCGCGCGCCACCGCGTACCTTCACAGCCCCCACGGCGGAGATGGTGCGCGTCAGCGTCCCGCTCAAGATCGAGGCTCCCAATCGCTACTGTTTCGAACTCTTTGCGGACTTGTCCAAGATGTCTGAGTGGTCCTCAACGCTAGAAGCCGTCGAACGAGACGCCGAAGATCCCTCCTTCTCAGAATGGAAGTTTGCGTGGAACGGCGTTCGTCTGAGTTGGCGAGCAAAGGACGTCGAGAATGTTCAGAATCAGACCAGTGATATCCCGGCAATCCGCTGGAGGAGTGTCACAGGACTCGTTCATACTGGCGAGGTACAGTTCGAAGATGTGCAACACAAAGCCACAAACCTGGTTATGACTGTAGACTATGACATTGAAAGTCTCTTGGCGTCCATAATGCGCTCCTCTCTTGTGTCCAACTTTGTTGAGGGGGCCATTGAGAATGACCTAACCAAGTTCCGCAGCTACGCTCTACGCAAGTACCGCAAAGCAAGAATGTCTGGTGATGTATAATCCAAGCGCTCTTCCTTTCACCTCTTCATTTTGTGAATCAAACTTGGTGAATAACGTATTGAACATACTGCGCTGCATTGGCTGGTACGGAGAGAGAAAGAAGAAAGAGAGAGAGAATGAGAAAGAGGAACTTAGGACGTAGCGATGAACTTCGTTTGAGAAGTGCCGTCGAGGTGCCTTTTGCCGTGGACAGAACAGCAATCTTCGCTTTTTGTTTATGCGCCAAAGCGATTGATTGACAGGACTTCGTTCCTAGGAGAAAGTGCTCGCAACTTACCGTCTCCAGTTCGAGGTGCTCTTCACCAAGAAAAGCTCATGACACCTTTTGGCCACTGCTTAGAACACCCGCCAAGGAATCTCCTAGAAGGGGTGGTTTTTAGCACCCTCACGCCCTGGCTTAACACACAGTAGCCATCCTACGTATATGTTGCCATGGTTATAAACCTGGTTTATGGCCTAGTCGGTTTGCGTCGTCACACTGAGCATGTCCCCCGTGTGACACACTTTCACTGAAAACCTCAAGCACACAACATGTACTGACACTTAACAACACTGCGACTTCAATGAAGTCATCGAACGTCTTGCAACACCATGCGCTCGCAACAGGACAAGAACACGCGGCGAAGATTCGTTTATGCACATTCCTACTAGATACTAAAAATAGTTAAATGAGTTGGCGCCGCTTCGAGCGCCTTGCCGACCGAACTCGCGGTGAGCTTCAAAAAGACTTCGCCACTTTACATTCGACACGCGTTCATCGTGGTAATGATTACCGAGCAAGCAGGACACAGCAAGGCATCAGGGCCAGTAAGGCTGCTGAACGCTCAAGACTTTGTAAAGCTGGAAAAGCCTCACTAATCTGCAACAAATTTGCCCAGGACAAGGCGGCTAGACATTATCCGCGCTGTCAGAGGATTCCGGAAAGCTGTCCGTGGAGATTCCGTCAGGTACCTTCATTCGTGACATAGTGCTCCGCCCTTTCCAAAACACTTCATAAGCCTTCCTGTTTTTCTCGTTGTTTGGAAAGGTACCATTAAATATGCCTCGCAGCGTAAGAATGGTGACTATGATCATGGCTGCCGCAGTAAGAGCTCCGGATGCTACTGTCAGGACGAGCCACAAAGTACCGCGCACTTTCTCGTAGCGTAGCAGTATAGCGCCGGTAGCACCGGCCAAGGGGAAGACATACGCCCACCAGACAACTGAGAATGGGCGATTGAGCCACAAGGGCATGAGGCGCAGCATGAGCAAGTAGAGGAATAGGTTGACATAGTGGGCCAGCTCGGCACCGACCGACCATGGCAATGGTTCTAATGGCAGTAGCGTACGTGGAGGAAGTTCTGCATTTCTTGCTGCAAGGAGGAAAAGGGTTGCGATGGTTGCCTGTGCAGTCGGAGCCAGAAACAGAAAGAAGATGGGCGAAGGGGTTTCATTGGTCTTGGCGAGAGTAGTGGGGGAATGTTGAAAGAGGGTGACGAAAATTAGCAACCAGAAGAGAAGGGCGGCCGTGAGAAGGAAGAAGGATACTTCCGGCAGTACAAGTTGGGAAGCGACGATGGAAAGAAGGAAGAAGCCGACGGTTTGCATGAAGATAAGCGGGTAGATGGTGTCTGAGAGAGATTGTGCGTACAGCCAATTTCCGTACAGGTAAAGCGAAAGGGCGGTCTGATATACGGTAATGACATAAAACACTATGGTCATAGGAACGTATACCCGAAACGCTGATGGCATAGATGTCAGCGCCAGTGCGCTGATGATCGGAGGTAAGTAGAAGAAATTGACCAGACGAGGGTTTCGAAAGTCCTGAACGAAAGCGGCCGGAAAGATATACGACCGCGTGATGGTGAGCGTGGCACATATCGCAACAACAACGACGGCGATGCCAAACGCAATGTCGGGCACAACCGGAGGCAAGTCAACGCGGGTGGCGAGGCGCAGCGTGGCGGCAACGGCATAGAAGGCAAGCGCGATGGAGTTGTGCGACATGTCAAACTGCACCACCTTCTGCCGCCAGCGCGCCGGCTGCGTAGAGACGGAATTCATGTTAGCAGAGAGAGCGCCAGAATGCATCGAGGGCTCCCCCAGCGCAGCGGCGACGGGTCGAAGACGAGGGTCATGTAGAACACGGCCCCAGCTCAACGCCCCGCGACTTTCAGCTTTGTACGCAGAGACAGACCGACGTAGAAACGCAGCTCGTCGTGGGGAGGCGGCGCGACTGATTGGCGCGTCGTTTCCGTCTCTGCTTTCCGGCACGTCTTTTTTTCTCCGCTGTACAACTATTGATTTGTTTTGCGCTTCGGCGCCAATGGACGCGGGCCACGTTGCACTCGTGTGGTGAGCGGCATGCGTTGGGGCATGTCCACCTGTGGCGAGAGGGCGCGTGCCGTGCTGGACGCCGTCACGGGCCCACAGATGTATGCCTCGTGCAGGCTGATGCGCGCTCATTTTGACTCTCTCCTGACTGCTTGACGGCGCGGGGGTAGCAACTCCCCGACAGCCGCTGTTTCGCGGCGAAAGTGCTGCTCCACTTTCCTCGCATTGTATCTTGTCTTCGTTGAGACGGTACCGTGTTAATGGCGCATGTGCTGGCCTCCTCACCATCACGAAGTGTTCCACACTCTGAAGAATCTGGCAGGGTCAAGGGTTCGTATCATATTGTGTGCAACTGACGTGTGCGGACCAAGCATACACCTTGCGCACTCATTATTTCTTGCCAATTGGTGTTTATTTTGTTCATGGCTAATAGTGCTCGGGGTGCGTTTTCATGCTGGCTGTTCTTTATTGGGACAAGGCACGGTTGCACTGTCAGACACCGCCACTTGATGAGAGCTCATCATCGCTACCTTGCAAAATGTTTTGCAACTCAACGACGATCCCCGCTACAGGTAGTTGGAGCCGTCTGATGCGGCACGCATTCAAGGCGCCAAGCTTCGGTACCACACTCGGGGATGTGACAAGCGATCTCCCCCGGATGATGTCAACGGTGAACTTTACATTCGAACTCGAGTTCTTTGGCGCCAGCTTCCTTGTGGCAACGAAACCCGAGAGGAAGTCAAAAGAACGCGTGCCGCGAAAGGCGTGCGGCGCAATGCGCTGAATTCGCGTCGCGTCGCTGCCCTCGCGAAGGACAAGTCCTTTAGCTTTATAGTTGTACGTGTAGCTCAGCAGCATTGCACAGGTGTAAACTTTTCATTGGTCCGGGTGGTCTCCCACGAAGGTAACCAATTGCTTTCTAGCTTTTAAACCTTATTTTCAGGGTGGCACTGACAGCATTCTTGGCGCACCAATCACTATCATCGTACACAACGGCAACTTTTCCCAAGAATTCCCAACAACTTCTGGTTACTTTTCGCAACGTCTGCAAAATGATTGAAATGCATCGAAAGCGTGTTCGGCCATTTGATCCCCCTGCCACGTGATCGCCGCCACCGTGTGGATACACCACAAGCATACTTTGTCGGAACAATCGACCGATCGGACATGGAAGTCGTCATCGCAACCAGCATCTTAGCTCACGTCGGCGGTCTTGCCATCGATCGATTCGCGCCTGCCATTGACGCCGTCCTCAATCGAACAACAGAGGCCAACCAACCACCCGCGATACCATCGTCTCAAAACGAGCCCCGATCTGAGCCCCAACAAAGGCCCCAACCACAACCATCACCAGCTCTAGAGCCCGAAAATGTTGGAATCAGCAGTGAGCAACCGGAGCCAGTCGATGAGCAAAGCACTGAATTCCTGCAACAACGTCTCAAACAGCTGCGAAACGAAGCAAAACAGCTCCATGCTCCAGATACCCTCGTTCAGTACGCTCGCGTCACTCGAGAGGCAAACAAAGTTGAAAAGGCTCTGAACGAAAAGAAAGGTTTGTTCCCACATGATCAACAACTATTCCCACCTCTCACCGATTTCATTCTCAGATTCATGGGGGAAAGAGTGAGCTGACGTTTTCTTTGTTTTGTACGGTTCGCAACAGCTGAACAAGGCGTAAGCGCGTCCAGTTCGATGGGAATAGACGCCATGACCAGCGCGCTTGCAGAAATGATCAAGCCGGGCGCGCGAGTTGTACGACAAGGCGTTTCAAATCACATGCTTAGAATGATCCCGAGGATCATATCGTTCATATTTCTATGGTACTACTTTTCATGGAGAGACACATCCGCGAAGCAGGGGGTCGCTATGACGCTGGACTGCCGAGCATTGAGACCCATCTCGTTCGTTTTCCGAAAGCTGTCGCCCGCTTGTATGGATGACGACTGGGTCTGTGCAGCTCAGGCTTCACAAACACCAACGTGTGTGATTTCCTATTCTTGGGCATTCATCTTATGCAATATTGTCATCTCAGTATTGCTGCAGTCATAACAACAAACTAAAATAAGAGCGACGGAGCGAACGCGAGATGGGTCATACAATGCCCGAAACATACTTCCATGGAGAAGAAGAAAAACTTCTTTCTTTATATGGGTAAATTGGGCAGTCATTTTATGCATGCGAGATAAGGTCAGGCTTTCTGCAGGGCGGCTATATCGCTCTCTGCAGTATTGGCTATTCGAGAAATCCTACAAGCGATGTCATAAAGCTGCACTTTCTCATCGCAACCGTCGATAAGAGCTTTCTCTGCGTCGGCTAGCACAAGTGACATCGCTGCCTTTTGCAAATCATTCAGCTTGCTGATACCTGCGCTTGACCTTCTACCAATGAGCCGATCCGCGTATTGCGTTAAAAGCTGGGCTGAAGAATACCCCTCCACCAAAATTTCATCAACTGCTTTGCGTACAGATGCACTCGTTGCCCCTTTCGCGGTTATTGAGTTATCAAAGGTATCCACGACGGACGGGGGCACCAGACAGGCAGCAGCAGAAATGCTGTCGATGTCAAGTTCAGCGTCAGATTGTATTCGTTGTGCAGTTTGCATGGTGTTAATCGCCTTTCGTAAATCACCTTCGGAGGCTTCTACTAACGATTCCAGAGTTTCATCGGATACTTTCACATGTTCGGCTTTGGCAATTTTTTGCAGATGACCTTTCATTGCCTCGAGGGGCAAGGGATTGAACCTGAACTTTGCACATCGTGAGGCAAGTGGGCCAATAATTCGGCTAATATAATTACATATGATGATGAACCTGGTTACTCGTGAATATGCTTCCATCGTTCTTCGAAGTGCCGTCTGTGCGTCGCGTGTAATTGCATCAGCCTCATCCAAAATGACTACTTTGTACGGCGGGCACGGATAAGACTTTCCATCTGATGCCTTTGTACTAACGTTAGAAGATACTGCTATCTGAGCGAAGACTTTGATCTTGTCGCGCACAACTTTGATTCCACGTTCATCGGAAGCATTAAGCTCCAGGACTCTCGTGCGATAGTGTTGAGGGCCAAACAAATCGCGGCAAAGAGCTAAGGCGGTGGAGGTCTTTCCAGTGCCTGGTGGTCCGTAGAGCAAAAGATGTGGAAGATCACCTCTTCCTGCCGGTTCTTTGACAGCTTTCTGCAGAGTGGCCACCACCTCTTCTTGGTGAGCAACGTCTGCAACAGCTCGTGGTCGATATTTCTCGACCCAAAGTTGAGCACTACCCTTCATGTTGCGGTGTACACAGATCACGATGGGTAGTTGGACTATTGTTCAACGTAGAGGCCCAGCGACGTAGCTCGCTCGTATAATTCACTGGTAGGTCCAAAGTTCTCTCTCTCCCTTCAGGCAACCGCCACGAGCAGTTGTTCCTATTAGCGGTGATACGAAGCAATAATCCGGGTAGCGTTGCACTAATCGTCTTGGTCTGTATCTAAACCGTAGCTTCGAGCAGAGCCTTGGGTTCGACGCAAAAATAGAGGAAGAGAGGACTACCTGTTTTTCGCGCCAAAAAATTGACATCATTACAGTGTTCTGTAAAGTTGTCTTCGGCAGGGACAAGGACAAGTCAAAAACGCGAAGGGCACCGTCGTCGCCGCTCGCGCGCATCTCCGTCTTCAATGGCTGATGAAGATCAATCATCGCACCTACCGATGTGTGGCTATTATTTCGGTCAAGGTGCAATTGCTCTTGTCAGGAGCTTGATGGTCTCTTCTCATCTCTTCGAAAAGGGGATGGTTTCCAAATATGTGTTGGATCGGCATTCCGCCGAATCATTCCCATCAGAATGGGAACCATTCCTTTTTGGAGGAGAAGAGTACGCCCACGTCTCTTACGCTTTGAAGAGGGAATGGTCCGGCAAACCATGATCACCCTTTCCTATAGTTTGCTTCCATTCATTGAACGATCATCCGAAGAAGGAGACTTATGGCCGTTCAGTTGCGTGAAATGCATAACCATAAATGACTGCAACTGTCCGCCCACGACGAGAAGCATCGCGCGAGCTTTACCGGAGCCATTACTGGCCACGGAATGAAAATCTCGTCGAGAATTTTATCGTCGGAGACTAACGGGTAAGCTGGTGCGGCAGATGTGGTAATCATTCTCCCAGATTTCTGGTTGACGGACGTTTTCCTGCTGCGCAGCACTAGCCTGCCTTTGCCGAGAGTATCGGGTGCGGTGTGCCTTTCAACCCTCTGTTCTCATGGTTTCACAGGCATACCGCAATACTCTTGGAACAATACCCCTACAGTTTGCTATCCCTGTCAGGGTTTGCAGTTCATCAGCGGGGTCTTCTGTTTAGTGTTAAAAGCATGATCAGTACTGAAATAGCCTACTAGTGTTTCATTCTTCCTTAAGAAACTGTACGCTTGTTCTACTATTCACAGAGTATTGTAGGGCCACCAACTAGCTTGTTGATGCTGACGCCATATTCCCTAGTTTAAAAACCAGATGCGTCTGCCGTCAGCAAATAAAGCGAGAGCCAGACATTGGTAGAGGTGGTCGCAGCTGGTTGATACCAGCACTGAAGGGCGGTTACGGAAGGTGCGTTTCCGCTAGCCAGTTTTGGTATGTTAGAGGCTGATGCCCCATAATCATGTTCCGTTCGCCCGCGAATGTTGCAGCACATGCTTCACGAGCGAATTAGCCTCTGGTAGATTCGATTGCAAGGTCTCCTTGAACAAAGATTCTAGAAGCACACGTGAGAACCCAGGGCGCGCGCTCTCCACGTCAACGAAAGCGACTTCTAAAGCTCCAAGACTTGCGGTTAGTAGACTATTACGATTGCCACCGGTTACCTCGTCTGCCCTCAAGCCGGATATAACAGGAAGTATAAGCTCTGACAGAATCTCGCTCTGTGAAGCTCGATTCGTTGTGACTGGTGCTTCTGTACTTTCAGATGTGTTCTTTTGTGCCGTACCAGAGGTTTTCGGACTTCTCTGACCTTCTGAAGACTGACCCCGCTTTTCCGGACTTCTTTCTTCATTTTGCACCGTTTGACTCTCGTCAGCCTTTGTTTGACTATCCGATTTGGATTCAGTTAGCGATCCGAAGTCAAACTCCCACTTCTTGTCCTCTCCGTTGCTCGCACCCTCTTTCTTTTGCGAGTTGAGAGTCGAATCCGGGAATTCAGTAATGGAATCACCTCCAATGACCACTTTTCCTTCCACTTCGCCAGATATCTGCTGTCGTTGTCGGATGAGCTCCCTGATTGACCTGGTACGGGCTTTGCGCAGAAATGAATGATGCGATAGCTGTTCAGCACTCGGGCGCTCTATGGGGTTCTTCTTCAAACAAAGACTTATGAAGTCCTTGAAAGAGTCTGAGAAGTGACTTCCTTCAACACGAGGAGGAGGATTCTTTGGAATCAGAAACAAAGCTCGAAACGGATGCTCCGTGGCATATGGCGGTAAACCATTCGCTAATTCAATTCCCGTAATGCCGATAGACCATATGTCTGCCTTCTCATCGTAAAGACTCTTCTGCACAACTTCGGGTGCCATCCAAAATGGGGAACCAACAAAAGTATTGCGTTGGCGAATGGTGGTTGTCATCTGCCCCGCGACGCCAAAATCAGCAAGCTTAACTTCTCCATTATCATTGAGCAAAATATTGGCGGCTTTAATGTCGCGATGAAGCTTGCTTCCTTTGTGAACATAATCTAAGCCTCGACATAGTGCCTTCATAACAGTGGCGATTGCGTCCTCCGGTAGCGGGCCGACAGTGTCTATGAGCTCCTTCAAAGAGCCCGCCGACATGTACTCCATGACAATCCACAGAGTGGAACCTTCCATTACAGAGGTATAGTACTGAACGACATATGGATTTGATATTTGACGCATAACTTCGATCTCGCGCTGGATAACGTCTATCTCCTCATCCATTTTCTCTAAGTCGACAAGCTTGAGCGCGACGATCTTACCAGTGGATATCTCTCGGCCCTTGAAAACCTCCCCGAAGGAGCCCTTGCCGATGCATTCCAATTTCTCGAACAAATCAGCCATGTTGGTCGCATTCTACGGTATCAACACCTCATGAAAATCGCTCACGGGCTTTCACTTGTACGCAGGGTTTCCGAACGCAGCGGTGTTTCCTGTCCAGAGACTGGTTCGCCAATGCAAGAATACAACACCGTCGGGCCTAGAGCACTCAGGACGACAACAGTCAGTTGATGCACACGGCCGTGCAACGAGAAACAAGAACAGATGCAGTGTAACAAGGGGGGTTCGGCTGGATGCAGCCGCTGCCAAATCAAAGTGAAGGGGGCAGTTAGCTGGGCGAAGATGAAGTGCAAGACCTGAAGAGCAGGGAGTGCAAATTGATACCGACCGCCTTTCCCATTCGCAGTTGATAAGGGCGGTTGACGAAGGTACAACGGCAAAGAAGTATCGAACCTAGAGTCGCGTGTGAGTTGGTCAAAGTCGCGCGCGCGAGGGGGACAAACCGCCCTACGCGCTCGGCGCTCCGGTGACACGCAACGTGGCCAAGGTGATTGATACAACGGCGCGTTGATGTAAGAAGGGGGGAGTGCACACACGAGATTTGAGGATGCACTTTCAGTGCAGCGCAGCCACTAGGGGGCCGCCAAATTCGCGACAGCGACCGGTCACGCAATCTGTCAGGCCGAACGGTAAAGCCTCTACCGTAAAGGTGACTATCGACCACCGCCGTGCCGGGCGAGCCCTCCTCAGACCACCAGTGCGCCCTCTACCGCCTTCACGCACGCGCCTCCAGCCCCCAACCCCTACCCGTCTTTTTCAGGGACGTTCCCCCATCACACACGATTTGAAGCCTACTCTCAGACAGTGCGTTCGATGATGCGAGACGGCCTATTGCTCCAACGACTTCGCTTTTTGCGACGGAGAAAGCCCGCGCGCAACCCCTTTCTGTTTCTCAATGATGCTCCTCGACAACCGCCGATAGCCACTTCCGAACAAGCTTCCGACGCATCTTCTGTCGACTTTTTCGAATTCTCTTCTGATCTGCGAGCGTCTAAGGCCTCGCAAGATCATCAATGTCTTATATGTATGGATGATATACCCGCCGGCACAAGTCGTACAAGACTACCTTGCAAACATGCTTCTTGGCATCCGCACTGCGTCGCAAAATGGCTCACTAGATACCCCAGATGCCCTCTCTGCAACGCAAAGCTCTCGCAGGCACCGCTTGCAATGGCACGTGACCGCGATTCTCCGCTTGGAATGGCCAACCACGACTTGTCGTGGCTCTTGTTAGAACGCCGTCTTAGTCTAGTTTCACGCCCTGTACAACGGCATCAGCGACGCTTTGCTCGCTCTGCAACGGACAGGAGGTAACACACTTTTGCTTTTCTTGCACTGGTGTTTGCTTCAAATATCACGTCGTATATTCTCATTGGTGTGGTGCGTCTGGAAGAAGTTTATGCTCGCCGACGTGCGCTTTGCACCTTATACAGTCAGAAATGATCTGTCCCGAGCGCAGCTGTGCCGATCAGGTTCAGGCTTTACGCGGTTTACACCGCCCCACTCTTGCTTTGAGTCAACTAGTGAAACGTTTCTTCCAAAGATGACTGTTTTTTGCCGTATAGTGATACTAGTAGCAGGTTTATTTTGTTCGCGAGCTTTTGTGCTAGGAGTACTACAGATATCCTTCACGACCGTTCGATGCATTTTCCAAACAACAGGCTTCATATCAGAAAGACTTCGTTCTTGTAAATGAGGGCGTGTCCATAATTTGTATATAGGCTTAAAATTACGCTCACGAAGTCAATGGTCTTGAGACACGCACATCTCGAAGAGGCCTTAGCTGTGGTTGGTTCATTGCTCTTCGCCCTATCCTCGAGTGGCGTGCAACGTTATGGTGCAAACGGATACGAACTCATGAGTGATGGCCCGAGATGAACATAAGCGTTTGCCTAATTTACTCTTACGATCAAAACGTTCAGTATTGCTTGCCTTAACATGGCAAACCAACGAGCAAAGCCCATCCAGAAGCGCGTGTATGCATGCCCGAAGAGTCCTTCAAAAAACCCTTCCTTTGCATCATAGAGTTGAAGAATCGAATTTCCAGGCAACTATTTCTGTGGCATCGTGGCATTTCTCAAAATCGTAATCGATGTCGTACCACCCTTGGCAAAGCCACGCCTTGGTCACTCCTGTGACCTCAGAATAGTTCCGTTCTTTCTACAACGCAGGCGCAACGCTGCACAAAGCAGTTTCAACCCTCTGATTCTAATCTTCAGTAACCCTTGGCAGTTCTTGCCAGAGAGGGTCCAAAGAGTGATATAGCGCGAATTCTCTGCCGCTCCATCTTTTTCGTTGAGCAGGTTGGCGTGGTCTCTTTCACTATACCTGTCAACAGGCTTCCAATCTTCTTCGCTTCTGGATAGCTTAAGGCTTCGAGCCGTGTGAAGCTCAATATGAAATTGCTTACGAAAGATGCTAAACTGTGCTGGCAAGTAATGGTGGCACTCGTCTATTTACTGTGCTCAACCGTTACTGTTGAAGCATCTGAGGCTCAGGAGAAGTCCGATGTTCAAGCGTTCATATCCGCCTTGGTTGCCGACCCTCAGACATTATTTTACTTCGAGCTCTTTGTAGCCTCTCTTGTCGTTGCCTATGTCATTGGTTTCCTGTATGGAAGCTACATTAATTTGAATCTTGCTCGTAAGGTGGCGAGCAATCTGCGTGAGATCCTGGATCAACAGTTTGTTAAGTATGGCACAGAGGAAGGAAAGACGCTTCTCAAGGATGGGCCGTCTTTTTACTGGTACCACGCAACGGGTAGGCGACATACATCTGGTCTTACTGTATTCATGGATTTGGCAAAGCGCATGGATTTATTCTCGTATACCTCTAGCTTCATGACAACTCCGCAGCGGGACCGCATAGTGTTTTATATGCCTATTACAAACGATGTGTCGATGGACCCATTAACGCTGTTCATCGTGAAACGGAAAGAACTCTCCCGGTTGAGGGAGATCCAAGAAGGAGAAGCTATGAAATCGGTAGAGCGATATGCCGGAGAGGTAATGGATGTAAGCGGTCTTCCAGGAGAGCTCGTTACAATGACTGAACACAGTGATATTGTAACATATCTCATGCCAGAAAGAATTCGCACTGTCATCGCCCGCCAATCCAAGAATTTAGTTTCTATTCATGTGACGGAAAGCGGTGCAAAATGGGATTCTCAGTGTAGCGCTTCTAAGCGGCTGATCCGCATTGAATTCGTTCTACCGTGGCAGCAAAAACATCTCCCACAAGTACTCGAAGACATGTCTCAGATTGCAATTCATTGTCTTGATACAGTAGCGCAAACCAAGATCTCAGCCTCAGCACGCAAGAAAGCGACAGAGTTGCGCAGAAAAGCTCAACAACAACAAGAAAAGAAAATTCAAAAGGCTAGAGCTGAAGAGGCAGCTGCTCGTCGACTGGCAAAGAAAAAGGAGGAAGAGGAGGCGGTAGGCAAAATGTCGCGTGAAAAGCAGATCAAGTATGAAGAGAAGAAGCGAAAGAAGGAACTCAACGCCCGTATGAGAAAGGTTGTGAGAAAATAAGCATAACTTCACAGCATCGTAACATATGATAGACATGCTCTTTGAACTGTTATTGTACTGGAACGTCTTCACTGGGATCATTACTAATCTTTTCTAACTCCTCGTATAGTTTATCAATCATCACCTCTTCAAGTTCGCCGTCATATCCGTCTGGCCGTTGCAAAATCGCGCGTGTCTGCTCTAGACACTCCCGGGCTGCTGAAACCTGTCTTCGTTTCCAGTGAGTTACAGCGATTAGGTACCAAACTTCAACATTGAAGTCACACTCATACATGACTGAGGAAAGAACTGCCTCAGCTTCAGCCCATAAGTCAACTTCCATGAGCTGTTTCCCGACAGCTATTCGAATCTCCATGGGTGGCAGTTTCTCCATAGCTGAGACAATCAATGCATCTGATATGTCATCCTGTTCAAGCAGCTGAAGTCCATACGACATGTTGGCCAAGACACGTACCATAGCCTCCTTCGCATCTACGGTGCGACCCTGACTTAAACGCAAGTTTGCAAGAGCTATTAATGATTCTTGTTCCGAAGCACTGCCCTCGACACTTAAGGCCAAAGCTTCCATGATCTCCTTCTCTACTTCAACGTCTAGTTTCTTAGCCAAAGCAGGGTCATTACGTTCTTCAATTACTCCAAGAAATATTTCAGCCACCGCGCAATGCGCACTTGCTTGAAACTCTCGCAACTCTTGAAGTCGAGCCTTCTCAGACTTGTCAATGCTCATAATCTCCATCTTTATCAATTCGATTCCTTTCCGAGTACTCACCACTGCTTCCTCGGTATTTCCCAAAAGTTGCGCTAGATACGTATACTTCTCAAATCCTTCGTTAGGCTTGAGCTTTATAGCCATGCGGAAAGCTTGCAACGCATCATCTGATCTCGTTAGTTGTAGATAAAGAGACGCCAATTCCTCGTAAATTTCGGAATCATCCGGCTTCAATGATACAGCTTGTTCTAACTTGGAAACTGCGTCCTGCATCTGTCCCGCGGTCTCATAGGCTTTTGCATCTTTAAGGAGCTCATCAACAGACACTGCGTTGGCTAGCTTCAATGCTTTTTGCTTGGTTCGCTTGATAGATTTTGACTTTGAACGTCTCGAATGACGCATGTTTCGTGGAGCTGGTGACATTCCTGCAGCACTTGATTGAGTACCGTATGCTCTGAGGGGAACGGTGGCATGCAATTTCGTATTGCATACCTGCGATACCGTCGTACCAAGGTAGCTTGTTCCCATTCCCAGCGTGGATGCGTCGGATGCCAAGACGTCGACGGCTTTTTTATTTTGACACATTGCACAAGTGTATTAACTCGCTTCCTTTGATCCGTAGGGCCTCTGGGGACAAGATCATCTTCGATGACAACAGGGTGTTGCCGAAGCAATTGGAACACAAGAATCACAACTACACAAACCGTGCGCGTAGTGCTCTCATAAACTTCAGGTGCCATCAAGCAGCACGGATCGGGAACTTGGATTCACGGTCGATGAAAGACAGGAATTGCATTCTTCATTATCGAAGTAGGGAAATGCACTCGTCAGTCCGTTGAAGGTGTGAAATGGCAGGTTGTGTTTGTTTACTTGTTTACTTGAGAACCGCGGTTACTGGATGCTCCTTCCAAAGTACCGGAAGATAAATATCACAGTAGAGGAGGGCAACTGCCTGATTGTACTGTTTGAATCGCTACCTTTGTTTAACTTTCGGTACGCAAAGGTCTGACTGAATTTACGGATGCAGAGTGGAAAGCCTGCCGTTGTGATCGGTGGCGGGATAGCAGGGACCACATGCGCATTGCATTTGTCTTCACTTGTGCCGCAACTCCCCATTGTGCTGATTGAGGCTCAATCCACCCTGAAGATATCCTCAAATCCCATTGCAGTCTCCAATCTAGTCACTGACGTCAGTGTACAAACTGAGCAATCCCGAGAATGGTGCGAACAAAGAAACATCACCTTAGTTCAGGCACGAGCCACGAAGTTGGTCGCGGGGCTCGTGGCCACAGAGAACGGGTTGTCCCAACCATATTCTGTCTGTTGCATTGCAACCGGCGCTTCTCCTTTCATCCCACCCCCCCTTCAGGTTTCCGAATTCCGCGATTTCGTTCTGACACTGCGCGATACTCATTCAGTACAGCAACTGGCCGGTGCTCTGTCGGGAGCTCGCACAATTTTGGTTATCGGTGCCGGCAGTATCGCAATGGAGCTTGTTCACGAAATATCAGGTTGTCATGTTGTTTGGCTGGCTAGAAACCACATTGGCGGTTCCTTCTTCGATAAACGCGCAGCCGACGCACTTTCGGGCGTTTTTGACATAGACGAGTCTTCTCGTACAGACAATGTGAAGGAACTGAATGCATTGAGGACTGCCCGTCAGGCGTATCACGAAAGGCACACAAGTGTTGGAGGTAGTAAGGCGAGAGACAATTCCATCGGTTCTTCGACAGCGGCGGCTGTTGGACCGCAGTGGTTAAGACTACGGGAGGGTCCAATTGTTTACGATAAGACCAGGGTTTTACACAATCCTCAGAATCCAATTCCTTTTCTTCATGGCAGACATGAAAAGAAACTTCAGATTCTTGAGGGCTGCGAAGTTGTACAGTTGCACAAAGACATGAAACAGGAATGGCCAGTCATTGCACAGCTTTCGAATGGAGACTTTCTTCGCTGTGATCTTATAATTGTCGCTACAGGGGTCACAGCGAACATTGAATGGTTGAAAGATGGCCCTATTGAACTAGAGCTTCCTCAAGAGGGCATAGACGGGGGAGTGGTTGTCAGAGCTGGAATAATGGAAAGTAGTATGTCTGGTGTATTTGCTGCTGGAGATTGCTCTTGTGTGCGTCCCACCGACGGCTCAGATTGGTTCCAATTGCGTCTATGGAGCCAAGCGTTGACAGCAGGACGTGTCGCGGCGCAAAACATGGCCGCAAGACTCGGTTACGGTGAAGCTTACCAGGGTCTCGAGTTTGACGTATTTGCACATGCGACGAAGTTCTTTGGGAAGCGAGTTGTATTGCTTGGACGATATAACGCTCAAGAACTGGGAAACGGATTCAAAGAATATGAGAGACAGGGAGAGGGTTATCTGAGAGTTGTAGTGAAAGACGGCCGAGTTCGAGGAGCAGCCCTTGTTGGCGATGTGGATAGCGCGGAAGTGTTTGAGAACTTGATTCTGACCCAGCTTAACATTGACTGGCTTGGCGAAAATATAGTTGACAAAGAAACAGACTTGGAAGATTTCTTTGACTGAAATGGTATCACGTTTGGTGAAGTGTGGTAGAAGAAGTACCAGGCTTTGCTTGTCTACGTGTTATTATGAAACGTATATGGTAATCCATTGTATTCAACGAGTTAACCTCTTTAACACAATTTATGATGAGGTTGATTGGGGAAGAAGAAGTCTAGAAAGTTTTGGAACTCGTGTGTCAAACTTCTGCTTTTATAGCATTACGATTCAGAGATGAATCTCTTGAATAGTCACCTGGATAATGATTACATGGTGGGTAGGGTGCTCACCCAGCGTCTCAAGATGAAAGAAGTTGAATTGATTGCCTTGCCGGTTTCCTTTTTCGCGATTAAAAGAATGACAGGGCCTTGAAAGAGAGGTTCCCTGTGTTGAATAGAATTGTGGAGAGATTCTCGTTAAAACTATTATGGTAAGGTCTGCGGTTTCTCCTATTTTGTGTACTGGGGTGTATTCTTCTTCTTCTTTATCTTGGACGGTAGTTTCCTATTCCAAACTACAGTAAAGCTTTCAGAGAAAGCTTTCTCTGTTTAGGAAGGCCAAGAATTTTTGTAGGTTATGCTTAATCAGTTCTTGAACAGATGATTTCGCTTCACGTGGCTGACCGCTGAGTAGGTCGCGTCGTGCGCCGTTTGATAGCGGACATCTCAAGACGAAGTGCTCGCAGTCTTTGTTGACATTTGTTCCACAGGCGCACCTCAATGTCCTATTTTCTAGGTATGACGCAGCCGGGTGCAAAGATGGTACTTGTCCAGTGTAAAACTGAGCAAGCAACACCTCCGCTTTGCGCTCGTTATCTAGAAAATCTGGACAGTTCTGCAGCAAAGACGGCGATTTTTGTTTCACTGACAAAAGACTCTTAGCGTCAAGAAGATCTATTGGAACTTTCACCTGTACTGTCATTGGCAGTAGAAGACCTTCCTTTGCCAGTTTGTCCACTCGCTCGTTTTCGCAAATGCCGCAGTGACTGGGAATCCAGTTAACGTACACCTTGTTCGAGGCGCCTAATTTGTCGAGTATAACGGCCAATCTTTGGGCATGGGCAGGCTGGGATGTATACTTCTTGAACATAAATGTACGAAAGGTGAAGTGAACCTGATGATCGCTTTCGAGAATCACCAGGCTATCCAGAGTCAGCGTCCAAGCCATTGCTGCTAACGACGTTGCATTACCATGCTTCGTACTCTGCAGTTCATGATTCAGTCCAGTTTTCCCACAACGCATTGTCATTCTTGAACTGTTTAATCGGGTAGCAGAAAACAGGAGGGTTCTTCCAAGAGATTATTTGGTTCGTGACTGAATGCATTGTAAGTGACTACCGAATGAAAGACGTTCAGATCATATAGAACGTCTACAACGAAGGGATCTTTTGTTGCAGACGTTCTATGAATTTGCAGGGAAAGCAGCCTCTGATTACGCAAGAAGGTAGCCACAGATATTGCTGAAGTGCTCTCTCCCTGGAGGAAATACCGGTTACCGGTACTTAAGATGTCATCGAGTGGAACTTTGTCTGTTCATGATAACAGTGAGGAATCGCAAAGTCCGTCCCGCTATATCGTCTCTTGAGAGATAGCGTCAGATTACATGTCAGCTTACAAAAACCTGCTGAACGTTTGGACTCGGAGCAGTTGCGCCATTTGGCGAAACACCAGCGCAAGCTGGGGACTCGAACAATTCGTTATCTCCGTTGCGCCTTATACACGCCCGTGGAGTAACAGGTTCTTTGAAGTGTGTTATCCGTTTCCATGGTGTCCAATCTTCATCTAGAACCAGATGCGTCAAACGAAACACCATGGGGACTAAGCTGGGCAGAACTCTTCACCACACTCCGCCCAAGCCAAGAAGAGGCTGCGGTGGTCAAATCTATCATCTCACAAGTCGAGGATGTGCTGAAAATTGCTGATCTGTCTCACGATCTTCGACCCGGAGGATCATTTGGAAAGAAGACAATGTTGAAAGGCGACAATGTCGTGTACATTTACTCTATTCAGCAAGATTTTCGGCCGCAGGACTATTTCGAATCACACCTCAAACCGATTCTGGTGGCTCTGAAAGCGGATAAACGGTTTGTAGAGCTCAAAGAGAGTGGCTACGCAGCTGTTTTTAATGCGAATGGAATGGAAGTGTATGTATATGCAGCGGGAACGTTGTACGGGGACCAAAAGATCTGCTATTACCTCCTCCAAGGTCAAGTGAGAAAGACTCTTCTCGCGTTTTACCCGACGTCGCTCGGGGACATCAGCTAGCTCGTGACGTACACGTCGAAACTAGTTGTTCTATTTTGCGTATGCAAACTATCGCCAACCAAGCTCCTCTGTACCATGATCTGGTGCGAGTTGCAAAAAAATGGAGATCGACTAGCGACTTCATGTCCAGAGCCGACACACCTGGAGACTACCTGATAGAACTACTAATGCTAGAAGCTTTCACAGGTGCTCCATGCATGCCCCATGGGCCTGAGCTTTACGGCATTATTTTTCGTCGCTTCTTATCACTCGCAGCGACACAATGTGGCTCTGGGTCTGACGTCATGGCTGACGATAGCATGCCCAAATCCATGTTGTGGTGGGACCGATACTTCAATCGCGGAGTCATCGATATGTGCATGGCAAAAGGCATGCTAGATGTACGACGTAGCGATCTATGTTCTATAATAGTAGTTGATCCAGCTGCCCCATTCGTCAATGTTGCGCGGTCTGTACCAGATTGGACTGAGATGAGAAGATGCGCCAGAGAAAGCCTAAGTAGCTTTCAAAATACTGACTTGCTTGATAGTCTGCAAGATAAGGTGCAAGCGTTGACTGAAGGCATGCGTGAAGCCATCAGTGGCATGCAGAACCAACTTGAAACACTACAACGGTTGGCGAATGCTCCAAGACGATGGTCTGGAGTCGTGCAGTTTAATGAAGTCCACATGAATAATGAGACATGGACAACGGTAATGGATGTTGAGCTGCATACAATTCCATGGCGATTGTATGCGAGAAAAGCCAGAACAGACGGCACGGGATATATGACATGTGTTGATATCAGTTTGCAAATGATGGGAAAGAAGCTGGAACAAACCATGGATGTTGATGTGTCGTTCAGAGGTGGGACGAGCAATCTTGCGTTCGGTCCCAATGCTGACCATGTCTTGATTTGTAGGCGCTCAGAAATTGTTAGGAATAGGGACTACACAATGCAGATCACGGTGATTGGTTAGGAAACTCGCTACAGTAACGTAACATGAGGGTCCAAGAACGTTGATGGAAGCGAATTAGATAGCACCAGGGCAAGGTTCTGCGAGAAATACGCCGCCGCAAACGGATTGGGTCCATTCGAATGTTTATAGGGTTCATCGCATCCTCTCAACCGACGAGCGAGGCGGTGTTGTCCGTTAGTTCAACTCTTCGAGTATGCACACGACAAACACATACAGAACCAGGGCCTGACCCTGCAGGATCTGAGCAAGCATAAGATCCGTTCAACTACATTTCGTACATATATACAGAATTCATACCTGCGGTACTCAACGACGAATCATCACTTTCACTTGTCTTGGGTGAGACCGTTGGCATCAAACTGGTGTAAAATCATTTCCACAATTGCAGCACTTCGGCTGCGAGCATAAGCATGTTGAGCATGTTCAGCTGGGCATTAGAGATGTTCCAACACTGCAGCGAATGTAGAACAAAGGTCACAATAATGCGCGACCCTAAGGTTCTCTAGGAATCATCATGGGAGGGCCTTCAAATAGATAGCTTCATGGCTCTTAATACAGCACTTGGTGTCCTCCACGACACAACATGAGTGTTAAGTGAGTCCTAAAACTCATAGATGTGAGATGAGTTCTAAATTAGTCTTCGATGGTTGAGGGCGATGAGCTAGAAAGTGGTGATGATCACCGCTATGAAAACTGTAAGAAGCAAAAATATCTTAGCCACTTCGTGTAGATTGAACAAAAATGAAACACAGGGTCAGAACACTGATAACATACACACTTGATGGTTGACGAGCGACGAAACTTACCTATATCCGGGAAACCATCTTCTTGCTGATTATGGTGAGGTTCTTCCCTGGGAGGCTCGTTCATGTGTGGATACGCAATTTGCAGCCCAAAAAGGCTTGGAAAGAAGCCAAATGCAGACAACCCCAAATTCTCGTAGCCAGCTCCGTAGGGGTTGAAACGACCGAACGTAGGGTGATGAACGCCAAAATGTGGTACACCCTGCATACCGCGTGCAGGCTGTTCGCGATGTCCGGAAGGTCTCGGAGGAACGGGATTATCGCCCTCGTCAATTTGAGCGCGAGATGTGGAGCCACCGCGGCCGTATATTGGAATCACTGAGCTCCTGTTCACGGCGGATTTGCAAACAGGACATTGAGCGTTTTCGCCGTGCATTCTTAGCCAGCGATATAGACACGGCCAGCAATAGAGATGGCCGCAGGGGGTGACGACTGGCTCACGTGGTGCGTCAAGACAGACGTGGCACTCGAACGGGTTTTCATCTTTCTTCTCATGCGCGTCTTGCGGAGCGGCCTGCGTCCGCTGCTGCGCCCTTGTTAGATGCTCGGAGATGGAGTCGCTTTCCCCCATGACGAGCTGAAGCGATGTCAGTTGTGCACACCACACTCGCTCGTGCAGTGCCAAGACGACGGCAGCGATTATTAAACGCAGCAGATAAGATACAGCATGCAAAGATTCTTCGTGGAGGCGGTACGTGTAACATTGCTGATTTGTAAGTGTCAATTTGGACCTTTTCGCAGACATGCGAGCTAGAACGGTTGCAACCTCCCTTTGTATATCTGTAAACGTTGGCCAAAGCCATAGACTGCAAGCATTCAAGTCTTCAAACAGTCAACTTTACGTGAATCGTTTTGCTAATGTAGCGGTACCATTACAGTGGGCCCTTCCGAGAATTAACCCTTTAGGGACTAAAAACTCTTATGTCTATTGAGCTCGACATAAGTAGCCAATCACAATGAATGAAATGGTCGCAGCCTGTGGCTGAGAAAACTTCAGTTGTTGATTGAAACGTACGGTAATGGGCGAGTGCCTGGACCATTTCCACAAAGTGCAGTTTACAAAATGCCTTTGGATGCGCCATTGCAATTTGAAATCACGGTGCCACTGTTCTCTTCAGACCAATAGTTGACAAACGTTGCCAATTCTTGTCCTATGGACAAGAATTGGCAACGTTTGTCAACGCCGTAATAGCAGAGCAACTTCCTCAAGGGTCGCAAAAGTAGTTCGCGACTGGCAGGCTGATTGATATCTCTACAAAAGACCTCACACAGCTGCGGCCGCTGCCAATGGGACTCGTACAGAGACAATTGATAGCAAAGGTTCTTGCTGGCTGTGTTTTGCGGGAACCAGAGCCCCGCGCTTATCTTCAACCCAAACAGTTTGCACTAGGAATACTGTTCGTGAAGAAGGCCGTAATCCACATCATCCGATCCACTGCCAGAAAACTTCGAAAGAAAATTCTCGTATTCATTAGAAACGACGCAAAAAATATATTTATCTCAATCAACCGCCAGTGCATTCTGACCGAAGCATCAACGCATTGCCTATGAATGGCACGCTTTGTCCAATACTGCGATACGATCCCAATTTCTCTTCATTTCGGAGGATTTGTCATCCGCAGCATTACCGGCAGACAACAAGTTGATCCAGTTAGCCCTCTATTGTTTGCATTAGCGCTACACCCGTTAATCTTTATAATACAGAAGAGGTTGAACCCTATTCCGAACCTGTTCTTTGCAGACGACGGTTCATTACTTGTACCGAAAATGCACGCGCCAGCAATGATAAATTATCTCGTAGTACAGGGCAAGAAAATTGGCTTTGCTCTAAACGTAGAGAAAACGTACGCCTGGTGGTCCTCCCGCCCAACAATTTCGCCATTTTCAGCAAGCATGAATCTTGCTACCCTCGTGGCCCTTGGGTGAGCAGTTTTGAGCACTCTGATTCAGGGTGAGTTTTGGAGAAATTGCGAGAATACCCCTGCCGTGCGTGATGCTCACTCTGCAGGAGCGTGAAGTTCACGTTCCATAGTGAGCTCACTCAAAATCGCAAGTGTTCACGCAGAGCATTAAGTGAGATGCCTGCTCTGCCCAAAGTGTAACAATTCTTATAAACGGCAAGGGTTCCCTTCACAAAGTAAGGCAGTACGAAATATTGGCATTTAGCCACACCTTTTCTGCCTTGGCCATCAGCTCTTCCAATTCGAACTGCGATATTTTCCCTCGCACTAACTAAGGCTTTGTATGTCAACTCGTACAGCATACAGCACATATTGGTTGTCTGCAAAGACGACACCACTGTTAAATCGTTGCGCCACCTTTCTCCTTGAATACTTTTTCTCCGATCCTAAGCGTATAATAATAAGAACATAGAGAGCAGTATGTCGGTTTTCCTTTAATCACTTGATGGATATGTGCGTCTTTCAACCTTCTCTGAGAATCTAAGTCTCTATTATAATTCTCCACCACGTTTCGAACATACAATGGCTTAGCTATATCATTCTCTGAAGCTTTTGATGATTCAATAACTGCCGAGCTCTCAGCGGAAATGCGATTCTTGTATGAAGCAACAAATTCTTTCGCAAGATGTTTAGCGAACGAAGAGAATGTTATGCACTTTGACACATTTTTGCGGAGTGCTTTGTAGCTTTTTGATATCCTAGAGGTTTCGCAGGGTACTGGAAGATATCTCCTTTTGTTGGCAAGTGAAAGACGGTATACCGGCGAGCCACAGCGATTGGAGGTATCCAGCCCAACGGCAATGGACTACAAAAGATCAGCAAACGAGCCGCACTGCGGAGCACTGACTCGCGACAAGCAGGAAAACTCCCGAGACGAATGGGACCAACCTACAATGTAAGGCAGAGTAGCGAAAGCCGT
Source organism: Gracilaria domingensis (assembly GCA_022539475.1). NCBI lineage: Eukaryota > Rhodophyta > Florideophyceae > Gracilariales > Gracilariaceae > Gracilaria > Gracilaria domingensis. The sequence goes on along the minus strand of VCMS01000233.1, from coordinate 82,515 downwards.
AAGACGGAAATGAGAACAATAAAATAGATAACAAAAGTGCCGTGACGACAGATTAGTACTCCTCGGGGACGGAGGTTGGTTGATCAGCCCGTAATTGCGGCGGTGTTCCCCAGGGTGGGGCTTGTGACCGTGCGCAAGCGGCAAGAAGATCAGAGCCAAAGGCCTCGTTGAGGTTTACTTCCCGTACAATAGCGGAAAGTGCCGCCACTTATATACGGCACTTGAAAATATCCATTAAAATATCTAACTATCCGGCGATGCCGGCCAATACACTACAGCTGTGCACCCGTGGCAGGTTTGCCACGGCGCACCCGCTATCGGGCCAACTTGGCACACGTGTGCAGAAATACTACCCTTCCTAGGCATACCTCAAAATAGAGCCACTATCACAGTAGCCTCTCATAACCTGAGGTGTCGAAGCCGGTAACGGATCAACAAACTATGAAAAGCACCTCGGTGCATCCCCACAAAAGGGCGTTTTGCTCTACATCTCCCCATTCTCAGGCTGAGACACCGACCCCGTCGGCTCGACACGCCTCGCGATGGAGGGATATATGAAGGTCTCCCAAGACGGGTCTGCCGAGAACTGTTCGGAGCCACCAACACCTCCGGTGTCCATAGCGAACCTCGTCATCACCAGCTCCCCTGCGATGTCCAACGCACCGAACGGCCCTCCGTCCTCGACGTCACGTATGCAAGTGTCCAACCCGCCATTTCGGTCTGTACCTCTTCCGCAGTCAGCGGCTGCTTCTCAACCGGGCTCTTCCGGACAGGATCACGCTCCAGCTCAGGCTGGTCCCGCGCCCGTGTGGGATTGGTTCAACGCCGAGATGCCAGCTACGCTGGGTGGGTGGCCTACCGCAGGCGCGTTACGCATCCGGGATCCGCACTGGCGCAGTTTCCTTTTCGCCCAGGCTCCCTGGCTTGACGCCGAGGCCGTTCGGGATACCGAGCTCGTCGACTCGTACGCTGTCGACGGTCAGCTACCTGGTGGGCTTCCTGCTGACGTTACCCGTTCATGGGACTGGATCGCCCGCGTTGCGGTTATACCGAGTTGCCTGTTTGTAGGTCGGAACGAGACGAGACAGTTCGCTCGCAATGAAATGGCCCGCATTGGGTACGCGCGACACTTCCGGGCTCCGAACGAACATCCGGTGCCGGCACAGTACCAGTACGACGTGGCACGTTACCGAACTTTCGGCGAAGTCTGCTACGGTGGCCATCTAGCCAACGCGTTGGACGAAATTGACCGATATTCGGACACCGTTCAGCCGCAGCAGGAGTTGATCCTGTTGGCGCGGCCTATTCTTCGCGCCGAGTTCCGGTTCCTTCGCCGTCCTGGACGGTCTCAATTTCATGAAGGCCTCCGATTCGAGAGGAAATGGCGTTCCCGCTTCGGGGTACTGGTGCCGTGCCAGTGCACGGAGATGGAGCGCATCGCGCGTCACTCCCATACTGAGCGATACGTCTGTGTTCTGCAAAGTGGAATATAGTCTGCACGTATGCAAGTGTCCAACCCGCCATTTCGGTCTGTACCTCTTCCGCAGTCAGCGGCTGCTTCTCAACCGGGCTCTTCCGGACAGGATCACGCTCCAGCTCAGGCTGGTCCCGCGCCCGTGTGGGATTGGTTCAACGCCGAGATGCCAGCTACGCTGGGTGGGTGGCCTACCGCAGGCGCGTTACGCATCCGGGATCCGCACTGGCGCAGTTTCCTTTTCGCCCAGGCTCCCTGGCTTGACGCCGAGGCCGTTCGGGATACCGAGCTCGTCGACTCGTACGCTGTCGACGGTCAGCTACCTGGTGGGCTTCCTGCTGACGTTACCCGTTCATGGGACTGGATCGCCCGCGTTGCGGTTATACCGAGTTGCCTGTTTGTAGGTCGGAACGAGACGAGACAGTTCGCTCGCAATGAAATGGCCCGCATTGGGTACGCGCGACACTTCCGGGCTCCGAACGAACATCCGGTGCCGGCACAGTACCAGTACGACGTGGCACGTTACCGAACTTTCGGCGAAGTCTGCTACGGTGGCCATCTAGCCAACGCGTTGGACGAAATTGACCGATATTCGGACACCGTTCAGCCGCAGCAGGAGTTGATCCTGTTGGCGCGGCCTATTCTTCGCGCCGAGTTCCGGTTCCTTCGCCGTCCTGGACGGTCTCAATTTCATGAAGGCCTCCGATTCGAGAGGAAATGGCGTTCCCGCTTCGGGGTACTGGTGCCGTGCCAGTGCACGGAGGTGGAGCGCATCGCGCGTCACTCCCATACTGAGCGATACGTCTGTGTTCTGCAAAGTGGAATATAGTCTGTTCGCTTTGGAAACTAAGCTAGTTTTGGGGCTATTTGGGGCGCGCGAGGGGGTAGCAGAGGCTGGCACTCAAAAAATTAAGAAATTTTGGAATATTAAATTCCATTTCGCGCAGTTTAGTTCTTGGGTCCCCTAGTTTTTGTAGAGGTTCTACTTCGCCGCACCACCCTATTCACTCTTTTCCGCGACCCTCTCTCAAAACTGCACTCGTGCTAGTTTGCGTTTCCATTTTCTCCCATGTTGCAATGCCAATCGCAACTCATCCCACCTCAATCATCCCATCACTTCTTCCCAGTCCACACCACCCCCGCTATTTACCCATTTCTCGCCCATCACGCGTTCGCATCCTCTCTCTCCGTCTCCGCAAACGTCATTTTGTAGAAGTCAGGTGGACAACCCTCCCCCTTCTCGTATACCCGCCTCGCACCAAAACGGCTTCAAATCCCTCCCATCCTTCTCTCCTCCTGTCCCCTCAGAATCCCCTTCGCAGTCCGCGCTACCTCCGCCGCACTCCTAAACCCAGTCAGCACCGGAGCTCCCACTCCCTCCCGCGGCACCTCCTCCACCACCTTCTTCATCTCCTTACGCCTCTTCTTCAGACGGCTCTTCCCATCCCCAACCCCACCACCCTTTGTCTTCGGTGTCACAGGAGACCCCTTCTGCACCGCCACCCTTCCCACACTTCCCTTCTCCGTCTTTCCCTCCACACCTCCTTTCACCGTCTCCTCTTCCACCAATCTTTGCCTCTTGCACAGCTCCTTCACCTCCTTCTCCAGCACGTCCAACCTCTCGTTCAGAGCCCTATTCTCCTCCTGCAACTCTCCAACCTCCCTTCCCGCACACTCCACTATCCTATACACATGATTTCTCATCTCCACTCCCAATACCGACAACGAATTCCGCAGGCTCGAAATCGCCTCAACCGAAACACCACTACCACCCCCACTCAGCACCACACCGCCCATTTCCGTTACAATCTCCATAATTCCATCGTCCAGTTGCTCCTTCATTACCAATCCCAACATCCCCACCCTCGCCTTCATCTCCCCCACAAACCGCATCTCCCTGTCACCCTCTCCGCCCCCACTCTCTATCTGGTCTCCAACCTCTAACTGACTCAGATGCACCGCACCCCTTCTCTCCATTGCGACCCCCTCCACCTCCAATTCTACCCCCTTCTCCACCTCATCACCATCCCCTCTCCTCGCCTCACACTTCTTTCCTTCATCAGCCACTTCCTTCTTCTGCGACATGCGACCAGCCGCCGTAATCACGTCCTCTTCCCGCTTTGGTGACGGCGTCTGCGCTACCTCCTCCCCCTCCAACAGCGCCAACAGCTCCTCATCCTTCACGTATCCGTTCGACATCTTCAGAAAAAGAAGTAGTAGTTGGATCGAAGTTTCCGCTGCGATACAGTGCAATCGAGCTAAACTGTGCTGTCCACCCCCACTGTCCAACCACACGGGCTATATCAAGCACCATGCTTGTCCCTGTTTCCCTCATCCCATTTCCCGCCAAAACATCTACTGTACACCTTCGCACCTTCCACTATTTGAGCGCCACCTCTCTGTCTCCTCTTTCGCGCTCACATAATCCCCACCCACCTCGCCTCGACCGGCGATATTTTTCTCTTCCACCATAACCCCACTCGATGGTTATAGCAAAACAGGAAGATATTGCCAGTGGAGGCAAGCTAGGGACTAGTGATTGTACTTAGAGTTGCTCACCCTCTGTCTCGACTGGGGGCATGTTCTTCTTCCGTCACATCCTTTGTGGGTTGTGACAAAAAAAGAATATGTCACCACTCGACACCGGATGGGTAACAATGGTAGCACGTAGAGTAGTTCATCCTCCCTCTCAGCGTCCACTGGGGATATATTGATGTTCTCTCCCATCCTTTCCCGGTTTTGATACAAGAGAAATACATCTCCAATGGACACGGAGAATATAGTCGTGATAACACGTAAAGGTAACATTGTAATAAACAATAAATTCATGCTACTATCTCTAACCAACCTTTCGAAAACCAGCTATGACATGAGCTGGGTTACTCGAGCCAAATATGGCAGATCCTGCAACTAAAATGTTTGCACCGGCCTTCACTACTCCTTTCACAGTACTCAGTCTAATATCCCCATCCACCTGTATCCCTATTCTTGGGTACAACTCCCTTGCATGTCGCACCTTATCAAGAACACCCTCCATAAACGCCTGTCCTCCAAACCCTGGCTCCACCGTCACCAACAATAACATGTCTACAACTCCTTCCTTCATAAGTGCTTCTACGACCTTTATAGACGTATTCGGGCGCAATCCAACTCCATCCTTTTAATTATGGCAATCCAAGTGAAGATATAGAACCCGTTCACGTCATTTATGAAGCCAAAATGGCTCCTTTCATCCTGTATTCAAGCTCCCCGTAACTCGTACTTTACAACTACTTTACAACTCAGGTTCGAAATCAGTTTTATTCATTGCACACTTTCTACTCTTCCACCTACTTTTCATAAAACATCATCACACTTTGTGGCTTGTCGTGTCATACAAGCCCTATCATTCATTCAGTACAATCACATATCATACATTACGCTCACTTTCACAAAGTGAACCATGTTCCCGTTCTGCGCTTCCCAACCATTTTTACTTAAGTATCACTCGTTACCCCAGCAATTCTCCGCCCCATCTTCCATTTCTATCGTCACACAAAAACATTCGAACACTTGCAATGAACTCCCAGTCCGACATGCCTCCCACTCCGCCTCCGAGTCCCAGATACTCTGACGTCCATCAGGCCTCATATCCCGCCCGAAGGACTCGGGCCGTTATTGTTGGAAGGGGACGTATAGGTACCATGCTGGCGAACGAAGAAGATACGGTCATTTCCGCACACGAATTCTGCAGCATGGCTGCTACCTCTCATCTTTCTGATGTACCGATACGAGTTTGTGGAAGAACGAACACCCTGGAGACCGTAATTCAGGCTTGTCCTTATTCGCTCAGAGAGAATCTCGTTTTCTTCCAGAATGGAGACATCATACCATTGGTTTCGAAGCTCGGTGTGGACAAATGTTCAAAAGTTGTCCTATACGTTGGTGTCCTCTCAAGAAACGCAGCTCCGCAGGATGGTGTCACTCCTCAAAGTCCGGATGGTCTCACTGTCGCAACAGGAAAGTGGGCCTCCAACGTTGCAGACAGGTTTAGGTCTATGGGTCTCACTTGCGGGGTTGTCGACGAAGACACATTTCTCGTAAGCTATTATGAGAAGCTCGTGTGGCTATCAGCGTTCAACATCGTCGGGGCCTCAAGAGGTTTCATTCCTATGGACGTAGTCGCTACGGAGTGCAGTACGGTTGTGCTCACAATAATGAAAGAGCTGTTGAAGATAGTTTCGCTTAAGACAGGTACTACTTTCAACCTGGAAGAGACCGTTGGGCGACTTCTTGCATATGGGAAAACTCTCGTTGGCTTCCCTACTTCTTTCTCCGACTTTCAGTTTAGGAACGCGTACTTCTACGACTTTTCCCGCCAAGAAAGAAACATTGTAGGCGGTGACCCCCCTCCTTTTCATACAAACTATGTCAACGTTGTTAAGGAAAAGTTATCCCCCTCCCCATTCCCCTAGCTTTGAGGTTAGAACACATGAATTTTCGGTGTTGTAAACCTTTTAGAGATAGTTAAACATAAAAGTTACTTTATCGAAATGACCTGTTCCAATTACATTACTTATATTGTTCGTCCTTCTGTGGTTCAAATATCCCCCTTTAAATCCTACATCCCTTATCACTAATACTTCGCTAAGATTTTCCTAGATAGAAAATGGTCATTCCATATCATTAAAGTGCACGATACTAGTAACGAAACAAGTACAAAAATTGTGATATTTCTGAAGAACTAAGCGTTTGCATTACTTGGGGCACCCGTATAAAGTAAGGTAAACCTTTTATGGGTTTCAACCCGTAATGGAGGTTGTTTTACTCTTCTTGGTTTCTAAGCTCATGTTAAAGATATTTACAGTTTTCTTTACCCACTTGAACCCGTACATATAATTTATGACTAAATCATCCTTTCTTTACTTCAAATCGATGCAAAAACTTCTCCTCCTAGTAACGTTTTAAAACAGTACTACAATACGGGTATATGGTCGTTCTTAGACTCTTTTTATACTACGAAACACCTTGTGAACATCAATCACATCGTTCTCATTCGTATACCCACACCCATTTGCAAATCGAACCCTTTCGAAAGCTTTCCAAAACATGTATAACTCAGAAGTTAGAGCCCAAGAAGTAACTCCTCAGCAGCTGACTAACGAAATATTCCAAAATGGCTACGCCGTGATTAGTGATGTTGACGGTACTCTGAAAAGAGCTGGGGAGAACATTCCTGCCGAAACAGTCAAATGCATGAAGTACATCAACGCACGCGTTGGTTTCGGAATTGCTACTGGGCGAGATATAGAGGATGCCGAGAGTTTCATGGAGCACCTTGGTGGCTACACTTTTGGCATCTCTGGAAACCAAGGCGCACGGGTGAGATTATCCAATGGTACCGAAATTGATCAGGACCTTGACAGGGAAGGCTACCAAACATGTGCAGCCGAACTTGAGAGACTTGCACTCTCCTTAAATGAATCGCATGGACTTCACGAAGAGCGTCAACAAGCAGTGGTGAGCACTAGAAAAGACAGTGGACTCCCTAACTTCACGTACAATGGACTGTCGAAGTGGAAAACAGAAGTTAACTCCGGTATTTCAAAAGTGTTGACATCCTTTCCGAACCTGGTTGCGTACCCTCAAGATGAAAACTGTGACATAGGGGACATTCGTTTCACGAAAAATAGTGGGGCGCTAGCCTTGGTTGAAAACGACCCCCAGTTCGAGACACATTTAATCGTTGCTTTCGGGAATGCTTCCAATGATGGCCCTCTATATGAAATGGCAACCCTGGCAGTTCATGTGAAGGGAGAAGACCATCCAGCAGCGGTAACATATCTTGTTGATGGGGTGGAGGACGTGCATGAGACCATCAGAAGGGCGGCAGAACTGTACGGGTACAGAAAATGCAAGTGTCAATGGTTTAGAAATGCTCTTGGAATTTGTTTCAAGTGCTACGATGCGTTTAATACTTAGCTATGATATGAGATCTCAGTAATAAAAGTGTCGTATATATCTCAATACCCTTTTATGAATCATGGTGGTTTTTATCGTGCTGCTTTTCCTCGTAGCCGTACAACAGAGCCACCAACATAATTATCGAATGTACATCCTCCACGCTTTCGAACAGGTTGTGTACTCCACCCGGGATACAATCTTCTTTGACGTGAACGCCGTACACGCCTACCTCATGCAAAGGCCCGTCGCTCAAAGCACTTCCGAACGTCACGACGTCATCCGTATCAATAAATCACGGTTCATTATCCACAAGATTTTCTCCTCCGCTTCCTTTTGTGTATCGCTTGTCCACAATTTCGCAACTTTTATCGCCGGGATAGATAACAAACGCATCCATCTTCTGCAACAGGTCCCCAATAGCAGAATCCACTTCTTCTTTCCACTGCCACAGTTTGTTGTACACGAAATTGGGAAGGCCACTATCACTTCTGGTCTCCACGAACCCCTTGTCATCATCATTCACAATACCATGCCTCCTATTCAAATCCCTTGCCAGGAACAGTAGTCCGTCAACAGTGTGGTCAAGGGTGTGATCATTGAATGCACCCTTAATTTCCCTCTCGTCAGAGAAACGCAGGAAAGCTCCATGATTCGCCGAGACACCAAACTTATAGTCTCCGAGTCCTTCCATTTTCCCCTCCACATCGCCCACATCACCCCCTGTGACAAGTCCGAAACCAACACGTTCGTCAATGAACTTCATACACTTCACAACTTCTTCTGGAATTGACTCTCCTTCTCTTCTCAACGTTCCATCAACGGAACTTAATATACCGTAACCATTGGCATATATGAACTTAGACAAGGTATTTGGTGAAATTTCCGCCAAGTCTCTCTGTTCCTCTGCCATTTTTCCTGATACAGTCACCATACTGCCACAAGTACCGCATAGACAGGAACTGTATAGACTTCTCAGTTTCACACTTCTCTTAAAAGCAACCTTAAGTGCAGTTTCAGAAATGTTAGGACGATACATGTTCAATTGCGAATTGACTGGTGCCACCAATGATGCTAACGATACCGAGCATTTGGCATGTTGCAATTAGACGCAACTGGACCAAAGACGTTTGACATTTGTTCAATTACCAGCCTGCCGCACCTTTTCTATGTTCATATGTATAGCCTTGTAATAGTATACTACTCTTAATACTCGCAAGACACACATAATTTACTAATCATCTCATTCTCATCCACTTCGAGGCGCTCGCAGCCTCATTATTGGCAAATCGTCATCACTACTACTCTCGAGCACTTCGGTTCTACCGGCGTCCGCTTCCACACCAATCTCCACGACCACTTGGTCTTCGTCCATGTCAACCGCCCCACCCTCCTTATCGGACAACAGTTCATCCTCCGCCTCCTCCTCCTCGTCACCATTGACAAACGTGGGTCGGAAATCCCGCACCCGATGAACAGCATCAGGTAGTGCGTAGCCCTCTGGTACCATGTACATGTGGTATCTAACCAGCAAATCCATAGACTCGGGCCTATCCACCTTGTCCTTCCCACTTGCTCCAGCATGTGTCACATCACCACGGCCCACGAATACAGAGTACGGTGGGATAATTATCTTCTTCGCTGGATACACCTCCGACATCACTCGCAACTGTTGGTTGTTCATCCCCACCAGTTGATGGCTTCCAGCGCTCACCCAGAGAGGAAAGCCCTCTTTCCCAGAGGCCATTACAAAGTATCCGGGGTTGCCAGTATTCATATTTTCCTTCGTAACCAGACTACTGAAGTCGGTGTGCAGCGTCTGGCGCTTGCACTTTCTCGTCGTCCCCAGAAATCGACCACCAGTTTTCGGAGTGTACATCTTCACAGCTTCCCTTTCATTGTCCCATAGTCCCAAAGCCGCAGCAATTGTACCCATTCGAACATCAAGTAAAGCACGCGACCTTACAACCCACGTCTGTGTTTCCGGAACGCTATGTCAAGAGGCTAGAATGCTATTTTGTGGATTGAATCGTTAAAAAATGTGCAAAGAATTGAATGTACGGCTATGTGCAAGCCAAAAAAAAATTTTTTTGGATACCATACTTTCATTTATTCAAGCAATACTACAGAATTTTTAGAATGAGTGAAAGCGGACATAATTGCTAGTTCACCTCCATGACATGAAAGTTTTTGTACCTAGTATACTCAGACGGATTAGGTGGTAGCTCGATCTGGAAGCTACCAACGGCACTTGCATACTTGTCGATTGCAAATAAACACAAATAATGAATGTAAACTAACTCTGGCTAGTACAACATTCATGAAATGGTAGTTGCGCACATCCAATCCCCCAACGCTTTTCTACCTCCGTCAACCCGGCAACTACTGTATCACCTCAATCAAAGTAAAGCACCTTCATCTCCTTCCTCTACCTCCACATCCGCGAATGATAGCGTACGAAATTCTTTCCCATCATCATTCTCAACCGTTTCCTCCTCATCCTCCACAACATCCTCCCAGCTCCACTTCTCCTCGTATCCAACAACACTGCTCCCTTTCCACACCGGCTTCGGAACAGTCCTGAACCCAACCCGTGTCCTCTTCTTACTATCCCCTTTTCCTTTCTTGTTCTCCACCTTCGGCTGAATTTCATCCTTTTCTACCCCCATACTCCTCGGTTGGATCGGCCTCTTCTCGCCAACCTTCCTCTTCAGACCTCTCTTCCTCACCAATTCTCCCTCCATCACCTCATCCGCCCCAAAACTATCCGTCGCCGGTACAAAGTCTCTCGCATCCTCGTCCTCGCTTCCGATGCACACTCCTACCCCAACGCCGTTCACGATCTCCGTCTTCGGCGCCGGAGTTACCGGCGTTCCTTCCACACCCCCTACCCCGCCCTTCTTCCTCCCATTCACCTCCTTCGAGCTCCCCTCCAGATTCTCAATGCGTTTCATCATCTTCTTCTGCTCCTCTTTCATCCCCCTCAGTTCCCTTACCACGAACCCTGTCACCTTCTTCGTCAGTCGACCCACGTTCTCTCCCATGCGCGTCCCCATCGCTCCGGCACACCCCAGCACTGCAGTGGCCCACCAGTCCAGCTCGTCCTTTTCTTCCTCCTCGAACACACTCTTTAACTTCTTGTGCGACCGTACCCCTTCGTCCGACTCCCATGGCCACCTAATGTTCGAACGCGAATCGTCATCGCTCATGGACGCGTTGGTAGAAGATCTGGTAGAAGAGCAAAAGGGATATCGAAAGAAGAGAAATCAGGGAAGCCGAAAAGAACAGAACTCGCTGATCGTTCCTTCGCAAACCGATCACGGTGTACCAAGGGTAGACGCTTTCGTCCCATGACACTGTAGTACCGCCGCACCCGCTCATATCCGTCCAACCTCTGCATCGCAATTATTTTCATATTTACTAGCACAATTCTTCACTTTTGAACACTCTCTATGCTTCTCATTCTCCATGTTCTCCCAACCGTTGCGAGAAGGGCGTCCCGTTTCATACATGGTTCATGCCAGTAGTATATGAAATGAAATCCTACCACTACCATCATATCATGATTCTTCCGTCCTCTTCATCGCCCTACATTTTACTCTTCATGTACTCCTTCTCTTCATAGCTTTTCCATCACAGAAGCTAAGTTCGCCACTCGTTTATGAACACCTTCTTCACTTCAAATTTACAAGCCTTAAAGGAAACAAAACATAGATATAGCTCCTTCGATACACCTCTCTATAGGTAATATCTGCTCGTTTCGTTCTCAATAAATATATCTTCTCCTCGCCCCTTCTTTCTTCATTTCTTCTCCTCTTTCCCACCTACTCACAGGCTGCAGAGCTCACAATGGCCTTCCAAAACACCCACAAGGTATCGCATGTACAGCTTCGCAACCAAACTGCTCTCATACCTATCCATTTCAACGCATTTCCCCATAGGACATACATCACCTTTGACGACTGCCTTCAACTGAAGTACAACGTTGACACCGGGGAAGCCACGGTTCGAGGAGTCCAGACCCTTTTATCCCCCGAACTGCTGGATGAACTCAGTGATGTTTATGACATACTTCACGAAGTTTCAATTCATGACCGAATCCTTGAACATCCTCCCTTCTTCCACACAATTGGGAATCTTTCAGAGCTACCCAACTACATGTCAGAGGCTCGGTCTTATTCACATAATCCCCTGAACATGCTCTCGCTATCCTCTCTCTTGGCATTCTCCCTCTTCGTTTCAGTAGCCATAGGAGCTCTCTATGGGATTATAAAGCCTCTCATAACACACGCTCTTCTCTACGATCGCTTCTCCCGCCGAACACAACTGGGATTCACCATCCTGTACAGCATGCTCGAAACTATGTTTCACATTATTCTGTTTGAATTGGCATTCTCTCTTCACGCCACAAGGTATGGTAGACTCGCATATGGTCCAATGACTCCGTCGCACACATCCAGCACCGTTTCGGCACTGAGGAATAAATACCTCGGCATGAGCATCGGTGGGCTTATCGTCCTCAACCTCTCTATCTTCGTCACCTATCAGCTCCGTCCTTCTCCAATCGATGTCATGGATTCTCTCAAAACTGCATGTATTTCCTTCTTCCCCGGCGGTTTCTTCTTCGGCTTCTTCAACATTCTCATCAACACATTTGGGATCTATTTCTCTACAAAACATACGTTCAAAAACATAGTTCCGCTCTCCAATCGGGTGGTATACCGGAGAAGAGGGCTAAATACGTACTGCCGTTGTATTCTAAACTCGTTCCGAAAGCTTTGTTCCTTCAGGATTTCCTGCTTTCTATCAGACTTTTTCTGAACAGAGTGGTCCCAGTTTTCTTCGCACACACACTCTCCGAGTCTTTGGACCCCGAATTCTTTGGTTCGTACAGAGGTATCCCGCCCCTCCTCACAAACACCTTGTTCATTGTACTACTTGTATGCTCCGGAGTCGTCAAACACGCACCAAGAATCAACGCAAAGCGATACTTGTGAGCCATTGGTGAGCACCCTAGACCCCCGACACAACATCTACTGCCTTCTGGCTGACGTATTCACCAAGTGCGAGACAAGTAGTATACGAACATAAGTACATAACTGATACATGTTTCAACTAAACAGAATCTCTTCTCTACAAACATAGTTCCCACATATTCATGACGCTCTCCAGGATTGAAGTGTTGGTATGGTATCCTATCCTACCCTTCAATCTTGGGTAGAGTCGTCGCTTCCACAATTCTTAAACTTTCTCTCGATTCACAAGATCATTTACTTCGAAACTATATTCGACACATAGATTACTACAAAGTTTCATCACATATTCACTCAGTCTTCTTCGCCATCCTCAAGATCGTTTTCAATCTCCTCCACTTCATAATTCTCATCTTCGTCATCTTCTTCATACTGTTCTTCCCCTTCCTCTACTATCATTTCATCATTCTCCTCCTCCAAATTCGACGGTTCTGGATTCTTCCTCTTCTCCTTCATACTAACCAGGTCTTCATCCTCCTTGAACTGAGGTCGAAAGTGTGGGTTAAGGTGTGCCGCATCTGGGAGGTTGTATTTCTCAGGTACCATGTACATGTGGTAACGAAACAAGGGAATCTCGGGAATCTTCCATCCTCATTTGAAGCGCCTGCATGGAACACATCACCTCTTCCAATAAATATAGACTTAGGCGGAACGAAAAACTTCCTCACAAACATCCCCCGTGCCAAACCTTCAAATGCCTTGGGAGTAACTGCGTAGTGTGTATGAGACCCTTCACATACCCAAATTGGAAACGACACACTTCCGGACACCATCATAAAGTACCCGGGTTCTTCTTTTCTTCCAGCTTATCCTCATTCGCCAAGGTCGGGAAATCCGTATGTAACTGCTGCCGCTTGCATCCAACTGCAGTGCATAACACCCTCCCCCCGTCTTCGGCGCATACATCCTCTCCTTTTCCACCCTATTATCTTGTAAACCCATTAAAGCCATATCTGTCCCAGTCGGGCATCCAGTAAAGCTCTCTTCTTCACAAGCACATGTCTTTCTACGGCTGCCTCCATGTCATCCACTATGCCTCTTCTCGTAGTCATGTACCTCCCACCATCTGCGTTGATGATCGGTATCCATGTGATTCGGTTCTCTGGTATCCTAAGGTCTGGAGCCCTTTCGAAGTCCCTTCGGAAGAAGTCCAGTAATTCCACACTAACATCCCCGTCAATGAGCTTGCTCAAACTCTCTGTCAGCTTCACCAACTCTCCATCCGATGCAAAGCCGTCCAGAATACAGAAACCTCTCTCTCGAAGCTCGACGTTCTTCTTCACAAAATAGACATACGCAAGAGAGTCGTTCTTCAGTGCATCCCCCCATAACGTCTTCTCGTCGACCTCCATGCCTCCCATTGCCGCGTTCAGGAGTTTATGGCCATGATACGCTGCATGCCAAAGACTGCATGGTGCACACTTTCAAAGTCCTTGGGCTCCAACAAGTGGCCTCGGTGTTGCTTCTGGAGATGTATCGCATCCATCCACGGGTACACAGATTTAATGACATTCTCCACTCCAGTCGGCCACTTGCTTGGTAAGGTCTTCACCAACTTTAGCCACGAATCGTCACCTTCATATGCTACTTCTTCAGCCTTCTTCAGACCTGGCGCCAACACCTGCGGTACTGTGTCATCGAACGGGTCAGTGTCCTCTGCCTGTGAGACCACAATTGGTACTCCATCTGAGTCTGTGTCGCTGCCAATGGATATCTGATGACATTTCAACACGTTTTGCACCCCCTTCGCACCAAGACCCGCAGATGACTGATAACTTCATTGTGAACAGATTGAATACCCTCCGTCCTTGACTTCTTCCGTTGATTAGGGTTCAGTCTCTCATTGCATTCCTTCGTCGACGGCTTCGTCTTGAACTCCTCATGCTTCTTGTCTTCGATGGCATATTCTCTTCACTTTCTACATCAGAGTCCTTAGAGCCCTTGCGCACTGGCGCTTGGGCCTTCCTACTTGCCGAACGTGTGGCCATTCTCTGCGTTGTAGACTCGTCTACCGCTTTGGTCTCAGACTGTGTTTCAGTCGGGGTAGTACAGTGGCAGGTTTCAACATATCACCCTAAACTCTTTGCCAGCTTATCACGAGCAATCCAGATTCTTCTCGAAATCCTTCCTTCCCAGAGCTTCTTTATTCGAAGGTACATCATTCGTGCTGCCTGTGTTGGCAAGGTACTCACGAACGGTGCGCATTTCAAACTTTGTCACTTCCACCTTCATCGGCATACGCTTCTTCCAATGTAACTTTCTTCTTCTTCGAAAGCTCCTCTGGCAAAGATTGACGCCTCTGCAGCAGATAAAGAAGTATTTGGTACGTCTTCAAAACGACCCGTCAGTTTTCGACACTCGCCTCCTGGAAAAGTATGCAACCAGAGCGTCGAGCGTGAAGTGGGTTGTAATGCTCATCCATGGTAAGAATTCATCACTTGATATACAAGAATTCCAAATCATGGTAGTCCCACAAGTCCGCTCCAAATGTTCCAGCAATCCAGGACTTCTCGCCACCTTCAACCCCATCTCTGCAAATCTTGCCAAATGCTTGATATTGTACTGGCCAATGATACCGCAAACACTTAGTGCAACGCTGCGAGAAAAAAACAGAGGTCCTCGTCAATCTTCGCTCAATCCTTCTTCTCTTCCTCAACCAGGACCCTTATAAATGACAACGACAATAGAAATGCAACCTTGTCAGCAAAAAACCCATAAGACGAGCGGTTGCTTCATCCAATCGTTTAGCACATTGCCAGGCTCAAGATTCCTCGGGTCATGCTTCTGTCCATTTTTCTCTTCCACAGCGAAAACAAAAGACCCCAACATAGATTCCTAATGTTGGGCATAGTTTCACAGAAGCTCTTTGAGTGGCTACATAACGATGAGCTTCCCATCAATATCAGCACACAATTCACTTTCAAGCGATTGTTCTGACTAAATGTCCTTCTCACGGACACATCCTGAGACAGAAACAGCAACGCCTCAATGGTCCCAATGCTGTATAGAAGCTTTTTTGCGTCCATCTCTTTTTCAGAGCCTCGACATGATCCGGAACAACCCTCTCAGAGTCATTTCCGGACTGAATGAGGCTCAATATCGACTTGAACAGACTACATCACTCGTAATGATCTACTAAGTTAAAACCAATCGCTAAACTGTAATCGTTTACATCATCAGGAGGTAT